>VXBP01000960.1:0-44830 GCA_013400115.1 Rhinopomastus cyanomelas | reverse complement strand
CTCTATAAGGTCACCCCTAAACCAGATCCTCCAGCACCACAGCTAAGTGACTTTTAAACTCATCCAGGGATGGAGACTCAACCCCCACCCTGGGCAGCCCATCCCAGTGCCTGACCACTCTCTCTGGGAAGAATTTCTTCCTGATGTCCAATCTAACCCTCCCCTGTTGGAGCTTGAAGCCCTTCCTTCTGCTTCTAATGACCTGTGAGAAGAGACCAGCCCCAACATCTCTCCAGTGTCCTTTCAGATAGTTGGAGAGAGCGATGAGGTCTCCCCTCAGCCTCCTCTTTCTCAAACTAAACAGCCCCAACTCTCTCAATCTCTACTCAATTCTCTAGGCCCTTCCCCAGCTTTGTTGCTCTCCTCTGCCCTCGCTCCAGAGGTGCCCAAAACTGGACCCAGTACTCAAAGTGCAGCCTCCCCAGTGCTGAGCATGGGGGGGACGATCCCCTCCCAACTCCTGCTTCCTTCCCATCTTTGCAGGAAGTGGACCCTGTTCCGTGGAGAATACGTTGCCTAAATGTTCCCAGGCTAAACAGCCCCAATATTTTAGTCTCATTTTGCTAGATGGCAGACGAAGACACACAGCTTATAACATCACGTTTCCTACTGGATCTCATCTGACAAACTCCCCAGTTACGTCAGTCTCGGATGAGCGATGATTTGTGCACAGACACGTGCCTAATAAGATGAAATTCTGAAAATGAATATTTGCACTTATTGATGTCAAGGGAGAGTTAAAATCAAACACGCTGCACAGTCTGCTGGGACAGTTGGCAGCAAAGCACTGCTTTCAATAATCAATAAGTCAACAGAGCAAATCTCTGGACTGCTGTTATGAGGGAGTCTGTCATCACGGAACTTGAGGATTTGTCTGAGAAACCACAGAGGAAGTGCTTTTGCCACTTAGTGGTGTGTTTGGCTCGGCTTTTCGTATCCTTCGCTGCAGATTAAAGTGTAGACATGCACAGATTTGTTTTGCATTCCAGATGGAGACGGTGTCAGCGTGAAAGGACTTGTACATAGTGTGGCCAACAGCACTAGAGACATGATTCTTCACCTCTACTGGGCAATGATAAGGCTTCACCTCAAGTACTGGAGGCAGTTCTTCAAGAAAGAGACTGAGCTGCTGGAGCAGGCACAGAGAAGCAATGAGAAGATTCAGGAGGAACCTCATCCCTCTCTACAAGTACCTGAAAGGAGGTCGTAGTCAGGTGGAGTCAGGCTCTTCTCCCAGGCAACCATTGACAGGATGAGAGGGCAAGGCTGAAGCTGCCAGAGGAAGGTTAGGTTGGATGTTAGGAAACCCTTCCTCATGGAAAGGGTGATCAGAGCCTGGACTGGCCTGCCCAGAGTAGTGGTGGAGTCCCCATCCCTGGAGGTGTTTAAGGGCAGCCTGCCTTCAGCCCTTAGTGCCCTGGTCTAGCTGATGTGGTGGTGTCAGGTCATGGGCTGGGCTAGATGAACTCGGAGGGTTTTTCCAGCCTCAATGATTCTGTAATTGATTCTATTCCTCAACAATGTGGGCCAGTGTAAAGATGGGATCTATTCCTCAGCAATGTGGGTCAGTGTAAGGATGGGAAGCTATCCTCTAAGTTCCCCATCTCTGTATTCCCCATCATTATATTCCCCATCTCAAACTCTTCTTGCACTGCTTCCTCTCCCTTTTCCTTGTGTCTTCTGCATTTTGTATCTGTCAACATTAAAATACTAGGAAAAATGCAGCTGACACTTTTACAAGCCTATCAAGCAGATAAATGGTCTTACAACTCACTGATCTGTATCCACCTGTGACAATTAATACCCCCCAAAAGGGACTTTACTCCCCAATAAATGCATAGCAGGAATGTGAGTTATCTCCTTGCAGCAGTATCATAATTTTCTCACAAAACATATTGGAAAACAGAAAGCAGAAAACCATGAAGTCTTAATACAATGTGAAACCGAGCTGCACTGCCACAAACAAAAAGAACCGAGCTACAGGCTCAAACATGCATGTTATGCTTCTCTCCAACCCCCTATTTATGTTCCTCTTCTCCACTGCTGAGCTCTGTCTCGGAGGGGATATGGATGACTCATTGTTTATTGATAAAAAAACCCACACTGTAAATCATCCATCCCTTTTTGGACACCCTTCCCAGCAAACGTGCCAGGTGCTGTGCTGAGAGAACGGGCTCGCAGACAGGCTGCTGACAGGAGGGTGCTCTTCTGAGGGCCACATCCAGTTCTCGAACACATCTGCAAAATGCTGGGATAAACAGAGTGGATCTCAGTGCAAACACAATCTTCAGGATGAAAACCGTGTGTTTGATGTGGCTGGGTTAGACCTGAGTGTAGTTTAGAACTGAGCTGCTAGTTGCGACAAATGCTGGGCACAGGGCACAGAGGATGATGCAGATCAAGGGCAACAGAGTCAAAGATGTAGGCTGTTTCTCCCCTCCCAGGAGACACAGGGGATCCAAATTAAGGCAACAGTACCCCTACCATTCTGAGATTTTTGTGGTGGTGCTGGCCTGAAATGTTTTTGCAGGATCTCAGGGTCTCTTCTCCATACTTGATGGCTCTGTAGTGTTGGCATTTACAAGTGCCTGCTTGTTCTCTCTTTCAATTCTGATTGACCTAACCTTTGTCTGGGAGATACAAGTCCTTTCCATGACCCTTGTTTTCTATCCATTAGCAACTAAAAACCCTCATCAGAAAAGGCTAATTTCTTTACATTGGCACAGCCAGGGCCTCACAAAATCAAAGGTGAATCTTCCCTTCAGCTGGAGCAAAAGTGGCCCAGTGTAACCCAAGAACTGGAAGAGAAAAGCAAAACAGAAGGCAGAAACAGTAAGTGGAACCTATGACAAACTCCAACAGCTCCAAAGAGCCCAAACCAAAGATATTCAAGCAACATTCCGGACATGGTTGCCCTCAGGGATAAAGCCTGGCACAGCACCCACCCACCTGAGTAGATGGCAATTACCTAATGGTAACGCTTGCTCCAGACATCCAGTGTGTGAGCACAAGGCTAGCTTGCTGCTCTTGGTCGTAAGGCACTTCCATTTTCAGTGACTGCTCTTCACTGGCTGCAGCATGGATTTCCTTCTGAAGTTCTAGTTTGTGAATCATAGAATCATAGAATCATTATGGATTGAAAGGGACCTCGAAAGATCATCTGTTTAATCCCCCTGACACAGCAGGATCACCTAAACCAAGTCACACAGGAACACATCCAGGCAGGCTTGAACATCTCCAGTGAAGGAGACTCCACAACCCCCCTGGGCAGCCTATTCCAGTGCTCCATCACCCTCACTGGGAAGAAGTTCCTTCTCAGGTTGATGTGGATCCTTCTATGTTCCTATCACTACATGACACCGAGAACAGCCCAGTGCCATCCTCCTGACACCCACCCCTCAAATATTTGTAGANGCACTCCACTAGATACAGGCCTCCAACTAGACTCTGTCCCATTGACCACTACTCTCTGACTTCTACCCTGTAGCCAGTTTATGATCCACCTCACTACCCAAAAATCTAGACCACACTGCCTCAGTTTGGTTGCGAGGATGGTGTGAGAGAACGTGTTAAAAGCATTACTTAAGTCAAGATAGATGACATCCACTGTTCTGCCATCATCCATCCACCTGGTTACGCCCTCATCAAAGGCTATCAGGTTGGTCAAGCATGACTTCCCTTTTGTAAAGCTGTGCTGACTGTCCCTAATGACCCTCCTGTCCTTGATGTGCCCGGAAACAGCCTCTAGCACAAATTGTTCCATCACATTTCCTGGGATGGAGGTGAGGCAGACTGGTCTGTAGTTACCTGGGTCCTCCTTCTTTCCCTTTTTAAAAGGGAAATGCAAAGCTTTTCAGTAAGAAGACAAACGCTGGCCTTTGGCAGGATGTGGTATTGATTGCATCAAGCTCGGCGACGACAGCTGGCAGCAGAAGAACAAGGTGGGAGCCGGCCATACCCGCCTGCATCAGGCAGCTTCCGGAGGGTTTGTTCTCAGCCTGCAGTGCAGTTCTGACTTAGCGTGAATAAAATCACTTGCGGTAGCATGCTGATTTGCTGAACTATCTATTAAGTGAACTGTTCAAAGCAGAGATAGGGCCAACTGGCATAAATAGGAAGTGAATTGCTCTGAATGGCAGAGGTAATTCTCCACCTGTGAGAGTTTTATTGCCTACTGCTGCACAGGAAGGCTCCAGTGCTGAGCATTTCCCACTGGGTGAATGAAAGGGGTTGGGAACCTTTTGCCGAACAGGTGTCACAGGGAAATGTCCTATTTTACAGTCTCAACTTTCCTCTTACAAGTGAGCCAGGACATTATTTTTCAGTGTCTTATAGTTCTTTTAAACACACTAGAATATCAAGCCCTGGTGAAGAATCAAAATAGCCAGTAATCACACAAGCACAGAATTACTGAAGAGGCAGAGAGGGCAGGACCTGCTTGACCTGAAGCTGCACTGAGGGAGGGCTAGGTTGGATGTTAAGGAGCCCTTCCTCAGGGAAAGGATGATCAGACACTGAAATGGGCTGCCCAGGGCAGAGATGGAGTCCCTGTCCCTGGAGGTGTTGAAGGACAGACTGCCTGTCGCCCTTAGTGCCCTGGTCTGGCTGATGTGTTGGTGTCAGGTCATGGGCTGGGCTGGATGAGTTCAGAGGGCTTTTCCAGCCTCAGTAATAACAACAACAAATGTCTGTGAAATACTAACCCAAATATCCTTTCGTCCTTGCTCAACAGCTACAGACTGCTGACAAGACTTGCACATAGTCTGTGTGCCACACTGACCAGCCCTGGGCCAAGGTTAGCTTTTCAAGAACCAGTTGCCATTCCCACTCTGAGCAGAAATGGGCCCATGCATAATTTCAGGGTGATCCAGGATGCTCGGCTACTGAGCCACAGTGGAGTGCCGTGCAAAGACAACAGTCTTCCACTGAAATAGGTCAGTTTGAGGTCTCTTTCAACCTCTAACATTCTGTGATTCTGTGATTCTCCAACACAGTCAGCAGCCTGTTCAATTCCCAGACACTGAGCTAATTGGATTCTCCAGACACAAGATACAACAATCTTTTGTGTTCTTAGAAATTACTGTGGAGTTACAACTCTCCCACAGATTTAGCAGGACTCCTCACCCACGGTCTCCACTCGAAGAACTCAGAAAATCATCTGGATGGAATGGGAAAGGTGTGTGCCGTCATCCTCAGAAAGGTGTAGCATGAACGTTTTATTAAGAGAAAAAACAGCCAGGCATGAGCACAGGATTTGATGCAAAATAGACCTCAGGTAAGGGAAGCAAGAATCACAAATGTGGTTCAAAAGGCCCCTCTGCAAATACATCAGTTTCCCACTGAAGCTTGAAATAAAATCCAAAAGAACTGATTTTCCATTTTCCAGATGTGATTGCAATTTCTAACCACAATTTCCCTTTCTTCTGCCTTGGTCTGAGAGGCCAAGGTAATTTTTTTTTTTTCATTTTGTCTCTTAGAGCATTTTCTCTTTTTCTTGTGGTGGTGTAGTTGGGTATTTTTAATAAGACTTGCAAACACCTACAGGTTGGATGTTAGGAATCCCATCCTGACAGAAAGCGTGATCAGACCCTGGAATGGACTGCCCAGAGCAGTGGTGGAGTCCCCATCCCTGGAGGTGTTTAAGGGCAGACTGGCTGTGGCCCTTAATGCCCTGGTCTGGCCAATGTGGTGATGGTAGGTCATGGGCTGGGCTGGATGAGCTCAGAGGGCTTTTCTAGCCTCAACAATTCTGTGACTCAGTGAATGCACACACACAGAACTGCACACTCAGTCACCCACTAGTTCTTCTTCCCAGCATCTTAGATTCAGGCTTATAAAATCTCACGTTCTTAGGTTATGCTTATACTTTAAGCCTCGCGATACGATAGTCACATCTCTGCCTGTACAGCACTGAAGATAATGAGAAAGTGTTCCGGGGACTCCTGCATGCTGCTCCAGTAGCGTGAACACACTGGAATTCCTCGGTGCTGCTACAACAGAAATAAATGCTCAGAAGGTGGTTTATATTTATCTCTGGCTGACAGACCAGTTTGAAAATGTGGTTGGCCACCGAAGGGGATGTTTTTCCCAAGCTAGATTTATCTGTGTAAAGGGATAAGTTTTAAAAGCCAGCCCAATATTCCCAGGATAATTCATACACAGCTGACTGAATAATTCATCATGAATAATGTATTTAGATTTTGCCTCTCTCTTCATAAGGAGATTAAGATACTCTCAGATACATTCATTATTCAAACTAATACTGGGTTTTCTCATCCCTTCCCTCCCTCCTCCAAAGTCTTGCTTCTGAAACCTTTCCTCAAGTTGAGTGACGCCCTCCGTGGGGAATCACGCTGATCGTAGTGGCAGCTCCTGCTGCATGGTACGGCACAGAGCATCTGGACTTAAGTGAAGAGGTTACACGCACTCGTGAATATTTGATGGTTGTACTTCGAAGCTCCTCCTGCACAGGATTGCTGTGCAAATCCTAGGAGGTATTTCTGTTAGCTCTTGCAATTAACCAGCATAACTCCAATTTAATAAAATTCAAATGTTGATCGCAGCTGAGAGACGAGCTCACGTCTCGCTTTCCACGAGCAGTGGAGCTTGGCTTCGAACACTTTGTTTTTTACAGAACACAAACACAAGAGATCAAGAGTGAAGGCTGAAAGAAATGTGCTTGAGTGCAGTCACTCAGAATGTCTCTTGTTCCTGGTGTTGTTTCTGGAGACTGCCTACAGGCGCCTTTACAGTATTGAGGAAATGCATTAATTACCTCTGGGCCTTCCTGCTCCCTCTGACTGCCCATCTTTCTGGCATCTATTTATGATACAGCCCTGCCCTTTGTCTGGGCACATGAAGCTTTCTTCTCAGCTTCCAGCAGCAGTGCCTAAAGGTAGAGCTATGAGTGCAGAGCAGGGTACACCGCCACTGCACTGATGGAGAAAGGGCACCTTATCATTACTCTCCCTTGCAGCAGCTTGCTGTCTCTGCACTAGGAAGTAGTTGCCTGGTTCTGTTAAAGTTCCAGACAGTCTGGAGCTGGCAGGTTTAGAGTACTTTGTACCCAGTCCAACACTTAATTTGATGGATGGGTTTGGAATAAGGCAGTTTAGGCTGTGACAGTAAAACAAATACAAATTGTCTCCTGGCTCTCTGATGGTGTTTACAAGAGCATTAAAATGATTTTGTGCTAATGATACACAGCTGGAGGGGTTGCAGCACTATATCATGAGGGTAATACTGATGCCATGGCGGAGGGGATCTGGAGACATCCAAACCAAAATGCCAGCAGAGGAACTGGACAGTGTACAATACCAGGATTGACAACCTAGCAAAACAGAGTCGAAGTGTTGCTGCCTTAGTTTTAAAAAGACAAGATAAATGCAGGGAGCGTGCCTTCACATTGGTTTAGTGTGATGCTTTAGTGATGCATTTGTCATTATTTAGCTGGTATAAACAGACCTGATTTTAGATGCATCTCTTCTTTCCATGGTCTAAGGACCTCACTCCAATTCTGGCTCACACAGAATCACAAAACATTAGGGATTGGAAGGGACCTCTTAAGATCTAGTCCAATCCCCCTGCCACAACAGGATCACCTAGTGATCCATCTTTTACTTTTTTTTAAAAATTTGGGTTGTTTCCCACCTCCCCACCCCAAAATTGGTGTATTTGTAATAAAAAAATTGGAACGGGTGCCCCGGAGGGTTATGGAATCTCCTTCTCTGGAGACATTTAAAACCTCCCTGGACATGTTCCTGTGCAACTTGGTCTAGGTGATCCTGCTGTGGCGGGGGGTTGGGTGATCTTTCGAGGTCCCTTCCAATCTCTAATGATTCTATGATCCTTCTCTGGCAGGGAGATTGGACTAGATGATCTTTCGAGGTCCCTTCGAATCTCTAAAGATTCTATGATTTTACGAAAAAACCCTTCAAGACAGGAACAGAAGCAGAAATTAGTTGAGTCGTTGGCAAAAGCACTGGCAGCATGAACAAGCCTGTGCAGGGGCAAACCTCCCAGGGTGGCCTGTAATAACTTTATGTGCAGAGCATGAGTCTTTCTAAACTTGCTAAGCTACCTAGGCCTTTCTTTGCTCCAGGAATGGCACAGCTTCATGCTGTCCCTTCTCTTGGGCAGAAGGCAATTTGGATGATAGTCTTGCAGAGAGCTCCTCCTGCTTTGCTTGTTCACACTCTAACTGGGAGGTATTTTCCATGTGCTTATGCTGTGCTGATTTCTCGAGCTATGGGAAGAAGGGCTACATCGAGGTGAACCGTTCAAATTTCATCTGAAAACTTAAAAATAGCACTGTGAAGATAAACCTGGAACAGTTCTCGCTGTCTACCGTGTACTTTGCTTAGCATTTCCTTTCACCCCACAGCTCAGCCCATCACTCCCATGTGGTGTTACCATTGCCATAACATATGTTAGTTACTGGACCAGTGCCACTGGTTTCCACTGAAGAAGCGCACAGTCGTTGCATATAGCCCTTCTGATAAAATTCGGCAGGGTTTCTTTGCCGTGGCTCAGTACATTGAATCTTTCTTGCAGGAAAAAGATGAAAGAGCGTGTGACATGAATGACTAAAATATCTAAATCTTGTGATGTTCTGCAGGTATCTTGATTAAAAATACTTCAGACTCGGCGCTTTTGTTGTTTGTGAGCCAAAACGGCAGAGACCAATCTTTACCCCTGGGTAGATTTTACACGATCACCTATCGCCTGAACATCAACATCTTAAAACCAAAAAAATTATAAAAACAAAAATGGAACCAAAAACTAGCATCACAAAAAATCCCCTACCTTTAATTCTTCTCGCACACCTTTTAGTCTTCATTTTACTCCTGGGCTTACACCGAGTTCATGCAAGGTGACAAACCGGGACCTTGGAAATGAACCGTTTCGCTGGCATTTCATGAGCACCTCAAATTTCATGAACTTCACAGGAGTCACGGTGTTGTGCTTTGGAAGCTGAATAGAATCTGTAAGCTTCTGTGTTTTCTGCAGAAAAGTTTGGGTTTAAAAAGTTGAAAATTGCCCCCTTTTGACTTCCACCTTCTTCTTTGCTTCTCTCCACTTTGAACTGCTGGGAGCTGCATTGCTGCTGCTGAGAGCGAATGGTACCACTTCTGAGAGTGTTACCGCTTCTCAAGTTGAAGAAAATTTATGGTGAGTGGGAAGATTTACCTGGACCTGGAGAGACTGCAAGAGTTCTCCCCCTGTACTGGGCACTTCCCTCAAATACTGGAGGCAGATCTGGGCCTCTCATTTCAAGAAAGAGATTGAAGGGCTGGAGCAGGTCCAGAGGAGCAACGAGGCTGGGGAAGGGGCTGGAGGGAAAGGCTGATGAGGAGAGGCTGAGGGAGCTAGGAGCGTTGAGCCCGGAGGAGACTCAGGGGGGACCTTCTCCCTCTCTCCAACTCTCTGAAGGGAGGTTGCAGGCAGGTGGGGGCTGGGCTCTTCTTCCAGGCTCCCAGCACCAGGACGAGAAGGTAGAGCCTGCAGCTGCCAGGGGAGGGTTAGGTTAGATGTGAGAAAGGTGATCCGACCCTGGACTGGACTGCCCGGGGCAGTGGGGAGTCCCCATCCCCGGAGGTGTTCAAGGCCAGCCTGGCTGTGCCCGAGTGCCCTGGTCTGGCTGATGTGGCCGTGTCAGAACATCGGCTGGGCTCGGTGCTCTCAGAGGCCTTTTCCAGCCTCACTAGTGCTGTGACTCCGTGCCTCCGCGATGCGCTGCCACCGCTCTCCATTCCCCGAAAGCCCTCGCTGCCAAAGGCCAACAGACAGGAGCGCTGATTGTGCCCAGCAGCGGGAGAAACCCGCCGCAAGGCACCACATGAAAGACTCCGGCAAATGCTCGTCCCCCGCTCCCGCCGCCCCACCTCGTCCCGGGGCGCTCCGGCACCGCGAATCGCGCGGGACCCCTCAGGCCCCGCCGCAGCCCTGCCGTGGCGGCGGGAGTGGAGGCACCGGCTGCCAGCCGCCGGGGAAGGCCGCGGCTGAGGAGAACCCCGGGGTTTCCCTGGCAACAGGTAGCGCCCGCCGCGGCGGCCGGGGGATCCGGGGTTTCCCCGCTCCGCTCCACTCGGGGACGGCTCTGTGGGGTCCCGCCAGGGCCGGGCCCAGCCCCGCGCCGCAGGAGCAGCCCCGGGACAGTCCCAGCGGCCCCTCGCAGGAGGAGTCAGGGCCGTGCAAGGAGCGCACCCCGCCTCAGCAGACCGAAGGTAAGGTGGTGCTGCGGGCGGCGGGGCCGGGGCGATCGAGGGGACCTCTGCGGCCCCGAGGTCAGGTGCCGGGGCTGAGCCCGGGGACATCCCGCTCGGCTTCGCCAGCGGCTGCGAGTTCCCGCAGGTGCGTCTGTGCCCACTGGCCCTCGCACCGCCCCGCCGCGCTCACAGGCAAGTCTGGGGGGGGGTTGTTCTTGTGAGGGGGTCTGCATCTGCACCCCTCCGAACGTCCTTCTTGTTGCCGTCGCATCTTAGCGCAGGCCGGCTGCAGTCGGTGGCCTCTCTGGTGCCCCCTCATCGCCACCACGGGAGCGTTCGGCGCTACATCTGCGGGCTGCCCAGCTGCCCAGCTCCGTCTTGCCCGGGGGCCCGGGTAGCTGGGGGTTAATCTCGGGTTCTTCTGCCGGGCACAGATGCATCAGGTTGGGCACGAATTTGCTCTAATAAAGCTACGTGGGTCCTGGACCAGAGCTGGCTCGGGCATGGGCGGTGAGCTCATGTCTGCCTGTGCATGCCCCTGCGGACAGACATGCCCACTGTCCAAAGCTCTGTTCCCTCGGCGGGTTGCAGAGCCCCTACCAGAGGGAATGCCTTGGTCTCACCCCAGAATGCATGAGCGGAAACGACCTCTTGATGCCAGACACCACCTCTGATATTCACTGCCACGTGAGTTCAGATGGAGATGGGCAGTGCTGCAAGACTTTGCCATGTCATGGTTGACTATATCCTTTCCTATTGCTTTAGTTTCTTCTTTCCCTGAATCTCAAGCTTAAAGCACATGGATGGTGAAAGATGGCAATTAGACTCTGGAATGGATTGTACAGGGCAGTGGTGGAGTCCCTGTCCCTGGAGGTGTTTAAGGACAGACTTTAAGGACTTTAGTGCCCTGGTCTGGCTGATGTGATAGTGTCAGGTCACAGGCTAGGTTGGATGAACTCAGAGGTCTTTTCCAACCTCAATAATTCTGTGTGATTCTGTGTGTGTTTTGGGACATGTTCTTAAAAAAACCCTCAAAACATTAAAAGATCTTCAAGAAAAGTTCTTAACAAAATTATCCCCATATTGATTTGAACGTTTGTTTTGTAACAGTATGCTTGAGCAGTGTTTGCTGCCAGAGTTAAGTGTCAAATAGTCTTCCCAGAAAACTTACCAAGCAAACGAGGCTGGTTGGTGACCTCAGGCACTAATGCAATAGCAAATAAGCTGCAGCATCACAGACAAAATTACAATTCACCTTGAATGTCTATTAACAGAAAGCTTTAACCACGATTTTTTACTGCATGCAAGATCCCTGGGCCTTGCTGTGTCCCTGTGTTTCCTTCATGGTGTGTTTTCAGAGGAAGGCAAGGAGCACAAAGCCCCCTTTATTTTATTAAAACCAGAAGTTGTTTATAATGCTGTGGCCAGAGTGGTATTTCCTGATAATGTAGAAACTCAGCTCAAAGAGGAAATAATGCGTTACCTTGCATTGTTCCCCCAAATAACTCAGAGGGAGATAACTTGATAAAAACATTTCCATCACACCCTCTGGTTACTTAAGTGTAGTTGTTACGTTTCCAAATATAGTCCCCAAGTGTGCCTGAAAGCTCCAACATGGAGGTGGCTTCTGCATCAGATGTAGCCCTTTCTGGCACATCCGTTCTGCCTTGACAGTTGCGGTGTTCTCCTCTGGCTCTTTCTTTAATTCACTTGTAATTTTACACTGTTTCTCTGGAGTAGATGCATGCTTGTAATCAAAGAGAGAGAGACAAGCTTGTAATTAAACCGTGGCCAACAATAGCTGTTTGATGCCAGAAAAAGAAAAACCACTGAGAGGCTTGAAATAAGGGAAAGTATAATTTTTTGTGGCTTCTGGCAAAGCTCCCTGATAAGCTTCCTTAAGAAATGTGTCTAATAAATAATGACTAATGAACCAATATATCTTTAAGCTCTCCACAGAATTGTCTTATTTTTCAATGACTTGTAATGTTTTGGCTTTCCCAGTGTTATTGATATTGAATCAACTGATTGTCTGTAAGCTGTTTTTGCAAAAAAGTGGCCAGGAATGGCTCAAAGCCTTGGAGGAGCGTGCTGGGGCATTAGCTGGGAGCCGGGGGCCATTCCAGAAGGAGTGGGATGCTTTTCCTTGTACTTAGCCTCAGGCATAGACATGGCTTGTTCCTTCCCTCCGTCAAAACCCACCAACTTCAAGGGCTTAGATGTACACTCACACAGCTGCTAAGGAGTCTGTTCTGTCTCTTCATACATTTCAAAACCTACATGCCATATTTCAGTCTTCTCAGGCCTTCTGGGCATTTGTGTCTGACTAGGCTGGAGGGCCTCCAGTCCAAGACTACCTGTGCTGCTTGGTGTCCCATTTCTTTGCATGACTTTGGCAGTAAAGCAGATTACTGTGGGTTTACGTGCAAGCGAATTGGGGACAAACGTAAGCATTTTGATAAACCCTATTCCTGCTTTCTTAGTACCAATGGCATTCCACCATCACCGGATTCATTCCACGTAACATGAAACTGTTGTGCTGATTATAGTGTTATTTGTTACTAGGGAATTCTGAAAGATATGAGACTTTCACAGAATCCCAGAACGTTACGAATTGGAAGGGACCTAGAAAGATCATCTACTTGGACTTCTCTTGTTTGTTTCTGGTTTAGTTTTTTTCTTCCAAGGGAGAAGCAGCCCTGCTTCAAGAAAGGCTTCCCACTTCCAGCTGGAAATAATGAAAAAGAGGGAAGTACTCTTAGCAGAACTATGAGTAGCATAGCAACAAATGTTTGAATGTTCTGTTTTCATAAGAGCCCAAAGTAGAATGGAGAAAAAACAATGCATGGACTGCGAATGGGTGTTTAGCTCTGTGAAACAATAACCTGTTATTTAGGGATGCTTTTCGCTACTACTTAAAAAACAGGCCCTGTGGGAGGAAGATGGAAAGACTGCTTTGGCTGTCTCGTCAGTCATCACTGAGTAAACAAACCAGATCTTAGTTCTCCACATTGTTATGCACTTCATAAGTGCAAGAACCACTGCTGGTTTGGTTAAGCCAGAGCTGGAAATGAGATCCCAATTCCTTTGTAGTAAATGACAACATTTACTCAACCATTGTTCCACAGAATTGTAGAATGGCCTGGATTTGAAGGACCTCCAAAAGTCATCTAGTCCAGCCTCCCTGCACGGAGAAGGGACATCATCAATTAGATCAGGTTGCTCAGAGCCTTGTCAAGCTTCACCTTGAATGGGTCCTCAACTCCCTCCCTGGGCAACCTGTTCCAGCATTCAACCACCGGCCTGCTAAGGAAATTCTTTCTAACAACATCCAATTTAAATCTACCCTGTTCTAATTGGAAACCATCGCCCCTTGACCTATCACTTTGGGCCTTTGTAAACAGTCCCTCTCCAGTCTTCTTGTAGCCTCCTTCAGTACTTGAAGGTTTTCCCCCCAGAGCCTTCTCTTCTCCATGCTGAGCAGCCCCAGCTCCTTCAGCCATCTTGGGTGTCAGGGGAACTGGGTACACAGTCAAAGTCAGATGCCACCTCAAATAAACCTTCAAAATACCTGTTAAAGTGTGATTTGTGAAATGCTGTGCAGCAGGGGTGAAACCCAAATATTCAAATCCTCTTCCAAATGAAGAAGGCAGTTGTTCAGGATGGTAGCAAATATCTATAAATCTTCCCATACTTGCCATCCTGCAGTCTTACATAATGATGTAGATCTGAAGCGCTCAACATCAGGCACTGGTAGGTGAATATTTGAGATTAATAACTGCAAAGATAAGGCACTCTAGAAAACATCAGTCTCTTCACAGATACAATGTTGGAATTAGAAATACTGTGTTTGAAAACAAAGTGCTTCATGACCTCATTAGGAAGACCTAAGAATAACTGTCTTCTGACGTCCAGACTCCTACTTAATGTAATTTTAGGGATCTTTACCTCAGGTCCCCCTGTTAGAGCTCTACGCAAGTGTTCTGATGCCAAGATGTTGAGACACAAGTGCACCATGAAAAGTGAGTGTCTGCTGCCTGTCAGGTTCTCAGATTTTTCCTTTGTGGTTGTATGGTTGATAAAGTCAATTTTATTTCTTTGAAGGACAGAAGATTACAGGTGAAACACCGGTGCCTGATTCCTCCATTTAGATCATATGACATTGATCTGGCAGTTCCGTATTTTAGAGTGCTCTAAAAAAATCTGCGCCCAGTGTTTACTCCTTATTCGTAACATTGGGTAGATTATGCAAAATAAAAAGGCTTCCTGGGTGTCATAGAGTGACAAACATGTACATCCAAGACAACTTCTTTATTAAAGGAATTTCCTTCATTTTTGAAGTGCTGAGAGAGCTGGGAAAGGCAATTACATCTGAAATGTGTTTGCTTTCATCTCTGGAATAAGCAGCAGCAGGAACAAGAGCAGCCAGAGAGGCTTGTTCTTGATTGCTGAAGTGCCTTTGGAAACTGGGTCTGAGTTCTGTGGTGTTTAATGTCTGTGTAGAGGCCTCACCTTGAGTACTGGGGGCAGTTACGGACACCTCACTTCAAAAAAGAGATTGAGGGGCTGCAGCAGGTCCAGAGGAGCAGTGAGGCTGAGGAAGGGGCTGGAAGGGAAGGCTGATGAGGAGAAGCTGAGGGAGCTGGGAGCGTTGAGCCTCGAGGAGACTCAGAGGGGATCTTCTCCCTCTCTACAGTTCCCTGAAGGGAGGTTGTAGTCAGGTGGGTGTTGGGCTCTTCTTCTAGGCAACTAGTGACAGGATGAGAGGGCAGGACCTGCAACTGAGCCAAGGGAGGGTTAGGTTGGATGTTAGGTAGCCTTCCTCATGGCAAGAATGATCAGAGACTGGAACGGAGTGCCCAAAGCAGTGGTGGAGTTGCCATCGCTGGAGGTGTTTAAGAGCAGACTGGATGTGGTACTTAGTGTCCTGGTCTGGCTGATCTGGTAATGTTATGTCCTAAGCTGGCCTGGATGGCCTCAGAGGTCTTTCCCAGCCTCAGTAATTCTATGTGAATCTGTGAATACCATAGGACACTATGATGTGTCGCACGGCCATTCTTTTTTGTAGAAAGCAAAGACACTGCTCAATAAGAGAATGTGAGTTTTTGTGGAAAAACTAAGTTTCAAACCTGTTTTTCATTCCATAACATTCCAGAGATCCATGTAAATCCACAAGTGTTAATCCTGAAAATGACATTCTTTAATGTTTGGCCCTGAAGAAGGACACACATGTTTTCCTGTGTCAGAGAGCAAACAGGAGATCTCGGAAACTGAGTGCATCTGGTCTTTACCATAACAGTTTTATAGTGAAGGGCTTCAGAATTCAGAGATGTATCAGATACATGTTTCCCAGTGTTTCAGATGTAAAAGAGATGATAAATGCTTTCATAAGTTAGGAAGGCAGTAGCCTCATTTATCAAGAAGATAAGAGGAACCCGTAGGACAGAGTGATCAATATTTTGCAGGGGGAAAAGCTTGTGGAAAGATGAAGCAATGTACTGCATTGGGTTAGGGGGTTTGTGTTTTGATCTCAGAACAGTAACGTGACCTCTGAAAAAGCATTTGGAGAAGAAACATTCTTAGACATCCAGTCTGGACTTCGTGTGATAGTACAAATGAAATGTGAGTGGCGTTTTGGATTACTTTTTTGTGTGCATAAAATTGGCCGAGGGCTTTGTGGATTGGATCAGTCTACTTTTTGTCAGGATTTTCTGAAGTCATTATAGCTGCAGCTTGGCAGTCATGTTCTTTCTTTAATTGGAGGTTGGCCAAGGGGAAGGTTGGCAAGCCTGCCTTTTTGGAAGTCTGGACATTATCTTGCTGCTTTGGGGCCTCTGCAGTATTAATAAACCAGGAATAAACTTCCTGGCATTTCTTTCACAACATTATGGTTAAAGAACAATCAGTTTAAGCCTTCAGAGAATAGCTATTGCAGAAGAACAAAAACCGTGATCCACTGACATCTAGCAAACAACTCTCTTCTTTGCTGAAGCAAAAAGGCTTGTTGCATCTTTGCGTGGCAGGAAGAATAGTCCTGGGGCATAGTATGAATAATAAACTACCACTGTAGAGCCTTATATGTACTGGTGAAGTGTCTTTTCTCCTCACCTGATCTGCATATGACATGCATGGAGTTTTGCATCCTGAATTTATGAATTTCTGTTTTGGGAACTTACCTTGGAAATGCCATTCAAATCGCTATCTAGTGTGTATCCCACCTGGCCGGAGCCAAGAAAACATGCCTAGGTTTAATGTGCATCTACTTGACTTTCCTTGGATAGGGGGCTGCAGGCATAATTGCTCTGCTGTGTATATGGAGGGCCATTAAAAAAGCATGTTCTGTAGAGATCTGCCATGTAGGGATGCTGCAGGATGAGCCAGAAGTCCATCTGGTCTGTGCTGCTGCTCTTTGAAGAGCTGAATGGCATGGCCAGCAAGAAGTCCCCATCTGTGCCGCAAGCCTTTTGTCAGCAGCACCTCGCCGGTGAATTCTTCAGCAGCCGATAAGGGAGCTCTGGGGATGCATGTGAGGATTTTCCTTGAAGGCGGTGCTCTGTTTGTGTCAGGAGTAATGGCCACACTATTCCTGACACAAGCCAAGAACCAATTGGCCTTCTATGCCACCTGGGCACCCTGCTGGTTCTTGTTCAGCCATTTGTTAACCAGTACTGCCAGATCCCTCTCTGCCCGGCTGCTCTCCAGCCACTCATCCCCTCGTCTGTAGCTGCAAAGGGTTATTGTGGCCAAAGTGTAGGACCCTGCCCTTGGCCCTGTTAAACCTCATTGGCCTCTGCCCATTGACCCAGCTTGTCCAGATCTCTCTGCAGCATCTTCCTCCTCTGCAGCAGATTGAAACTCCCCCCTGCAACTTTGCAACATCTGCAGATTTACTCAGAGTTGACTCAATCCCCTCATCCAGGTCATCAGTAAAGCTGTTGAATAGAACTGGGCCCAGTACTGATCCTTAGGGGACAGTCACTGGTCACTGGACACTGACTGGATGTGGCACCAATCACAACCACTCTTTGTGACATTTGGACTTCACAACTAATACTCACAAATTTTTAAAGAATTCACTGGAGAGTTCTGTGGGGTTTGAAGGTCGAATTTTTCAACATACTTTGAATCATACAGCAATAACCAAGAATTTTGGAATCTGTCACCAGTGCTTTAAGAAAGAGTCTTGTGGATAATGGAAAGCTTATCCATTTGAGTCTGGTCCTGGAAAAAGGAAAAGAAATTCTCTTCCTAGGCTACATTTAAACTTCCTCTCATTCTTTCCGATTACTCATCTGTGGTTTTTGGAATATAGATTTTATCAGCCAGACTCTTTATTCCTTTCTTTATTCTCTTGTTTGAGAGATAACAAATACAGTCTGATCGATGTCATCATGTTGAAGTGATGTATAATGTGCTTCTGTGAGGCATGATTTTTTTGATCGTGTCACTAGATTGAAATGAAATCAATTCGATGTGCCTCTTAAATGGATTAAAAACTGGCACCTCGGCTATGGAACATGACTGCAAATGGAGAATCCTCACTGAATATGTGTCTTCATGTCTCCGTGGACTGGTTCTGACTTTATTGATAATCTAGATGTAACAATGTGATGTTTCCGTAAGACTATGGGAAATTTGAGAAAGAGGGTATCTTTCTGACACAAAGTGATATGTCTCTGGTAGTAAAGGGGGTGCAAGCGGCAGTGTACCTTGAATGAAATTTTAGTGAGGAGCTACTCTGGTTCTTGGGCATGTGCTTGGCAGTGCTGAGTCAAGATAGAGAAATATTTTGCATCTGCAAGGCATATAGATTTTAGGAAGGAGAAAAGGGGTTCAGTAATGTCCTAACAATAAGTGACTTGGTAAAACCGAATCCCAAGGTCAATACCTACTAGGTTTACTAAAGGGGGGGTCCACAGTGTTACTTGCTCAGTTACTGTACCAGTTCTGGTTTATCCTATGGGAAGGCATGGTTGTTGGTCACTTCTCTCAAGTAACAAGTATAGGACAAGAGGAAATGGCCTCAAGCTGTGCCGTAGGAAGTCTAGGTTATACATCAGGAAAAAGCTTCTTTATTGAAAGGGTCAATCAGGCATTGGAATAGGTTGGTTGGATCACCATCCCTGGATGTGTTTAGAAGTTGTGTAAGATGTGGAGCTTAGGGACGGGATTCAGTGAAGTTAATGGTTGGACTTGATTGTAAAGGTCTTTACCCACCTAAATGGTTCTGTGATTCTAAGGCTTTCTTCATGTAACCAACAAAGGCATAATGAAACGCGGCGTCTGGAAAGTGCACTTGGACCCAAGTGACTTTTGCCTTTCACAGCAGTGAGACGAGCTGACCATTGGAATATTGATTCCAGTACCAACGTTAATTAAAAAGGCATTTTATTTGAAAAGAGCTGTAATTCTGGGAGGAACTGTGATTTCCAGATCTGAAGAACAGAGGGCTCCTGTCATGTAAGAAAATGTTACCTAAATTCAGTCTTTTTTTGGTGTGTGGCATGTCCATTTCTCTCCTAAGAGTTTAGTTTTTCAGAGAACTTGGAAGCTTTATTCAGGCCTCCGAATGTGGACGTGGAACAAATGTGGAATTTAGGCTTCTGCTCTGCTCAAGATTTATATTAAAGAGTTGGCGTTAGGTATAAGTTTTTATTGTCAGTGATGAAAGCAGAAAAAGTCCTGAGGATATTTTAGAACCCAGGAGGGCCTTGCATGCCACACTCCTCTCCTGTTGCTCTGTTGCTCAAGAATTCCTACACTGCCAGCAGAGACTTGACTTATGTGTTCCTTATATATTCCGTCTGTTCTCTGGTGCGGCTGGTTTTGGCCTGAAACTAGAGCGACTAAGTGTCGTGCACAACTCAGGAAATGTTTTTGAATTGGCTGTGATTACTTAATGTTACACTGAAATTTCTTTATGTTGAAATGGTTTGTGTCAGAGAGCAAAAGCATCTTCAGTATTACAGCTTAGACTTCATGGTCAGCTCATTGGATCTCCACACTTTCAGGAATCAGTGCCATTTAGAAGGCTGATCTTTAGCTTCCATCACATTCAAGTAGAGCTGTGAGTATCTGTCCTTTTTCTGCTTGTGCTGTTCATTCCTGACAGAAGTCTGTAAGCAATGCATGGAAAATGCATCTGGAACGGTCAACGTTCACCCCCGTGCTTTTCGCCTTACTGCTAATTAAAACGCAGCAGTGCTATTCCATTGGATCCAGGTATTTCATATAAAATGAGTACAGGTTGTAATGATACCTACCTATTCTCTATCAATTTTGCCTACTGGAACAATTTATCCTTAAATCCTACTGAAATTGAAAATAATGAAGCTGGCTCGCTTTGCAGACGCATTTGAAATGACTTGCCCAGATCATCTAGAAACAGAGCCAGGACTAGTATCTGTGAATCCCCGGCTGCTTTTGTGCCCACTGGACTATG
Source organism: Rhinopomastus cyanomelas (assembly GCA_013400115.1). Classification (NCBI taxonomy): domain Eukaryota; kingdom Metazoa; phylum Chordata; class Aves; order Bucerotiformes; family Rhinopomastidae; genus Rhinopomastus; species Rhinopomastus cyanomelas. The sequence goes on along the minus strand of VXBP01000960.1, from coordinate 25,180 downwards.
ATGAATGACACCATTAAGCACAGCATTTGGGAAGGGCCCAAGTGCAAGTGCATAACCAAATATTAGGTCTTGATTTAAGAATACGCTAAGAATGTTTTTCAAAGCTGTGATGTTAATTTCTTTTTCAAAGAGATTTCTCTTTTATTTATAAAACCATAAACAGAAAATGTGACCACCCTGTGTGGAGGAGTGGCTGACACACCAGCAGGCTGTGCAGTCGTTCAGTTGGACCTAGACAGGCTGGAGAGTTGTGCAGGGAGACACTGAATGAACTATAAGAAGGGCAGTGTAGAGACTGGCATGTGAGCAAGAACAGCCCCAGGTACCAGTATAGACTGGGGACTGACCTGTTAGAGAGCAGTGTAGGAGAAAGTGACCTGGGGGTCCTGGTGGCCAGCAGGATGACCATGAGCCAGCAACGTGCCCTTCTGCCCAAGAACGCCGTGGCATCCTGGGGTGGATTAGAGGAGTGGTGGTTAGTAGATTGAGAGAAATTCTCCTCCCCCTCTACTCTGCCCTGATGAGACCACATCTGGAATATTGTGTCCATTTCTAAGCTGCTCAGTTCCAGAAGGACACAGAACAGCTTGGGTTCCACATCAATATGAGAAGGAACTTCTTCCCTGTGAGAGTGACAGAGCCTGGAAGGGGCTGCCCAGGGGGGTTGTGGACTCTCCTTCTCTGGATATGTTTCAAACCCATCTGGACATGTTCCTGTGGGAGCTGATCTAGGGGATCCTGCTGTGTCAGGGGGATTGGACTGGATGATCTTTTGAGGTCCCTTCCAATCCCTTAACGTTCTGTCATTCTGTGGCTCTCAAGGACAAATTTCCTCTGACCATAAAATACTTGCTTTCTTTCCCCCATCCCAAACACTGCATTGAAAACCTCCCCTTTGTTCAGGTTCAATTCCCATCTCCAGTTTGTTTGTGGCAGCAGCCTACAGCTTGCATAGTCTGCATTTGTCAGAGGTTGCAGCCACACACAGGAGCTGTTTGTAACATGGGGAGAAGTATCTCTCACTCCTCTTTGAAGGCAGTGCCTTACATTGATCCCTTCTCCACGGTTTTTGGCATGAATTGAATTTCTATGAGAGTTGATCATTTCCTGTCAGGCTTAAAAAGAACATACAGTTGCTTTCCTTTTCTATCCCTCCCTTCACCCCATATTACGGTGAGCTGTGCCCTCCTGTTTTACAGCTGGAGTAGAGGTGCCTCTGATAAAGGACTGTCTCTTGTTCAAATGGGTCGTAATGATTTCTTAGTATTGTGTCCAGGTTTTACAGTCTACAATTGCCATCCTTATCTCTTTTTGTCTTGCTCTATCTTGCCAAAAGACTGAAGATGGCTGCCTCAGTCATCGCCTTTCCTCACTGAAAAGACAAGGGTGTTCCTGCTGTATCTGTCTATGTTCCAGTTACTTGCCTGCTGGTAAACATTGCAAACTCATCTGAGAGGATTTATGTTCACCTGTCTGTCGTCTCTACTCTGGAGATACTGGTTGTTACAGCATCGTTGTGAACGATACTGGCTGCTGAATGACCAGTCTTGATGGGAAAAAAACACATGCCAGTGCCAAGAGAGATGCACTCATTAGGAGCTTTCTGCTTGCAGTCCAGCACCCAGACATAGGTGGATGAGTGTTTTGTTTGAGCAGTAGCTATTTGTGGGTAGATAAACACGAGCACTGAAAGGATTAGTGAGATGTGCAGAAAGTGATACTTTGCCCTTTCCACAAACATCAGGGTCACGGAACTAAAGAACTGCAATGAGGTAATAAAAATAGTCTTTTTTTTCAAGGCTTTAAAGATCAGCACTATTTGTCATGGAGCAAAATGGCTTGGAAGTTAAACTTCTGTTCCCACGATTGTATTCAATAAGTGCTTGTGAATCTTGACAGACTTATGAGTGATTGTGGAAACAATAGGCCTGCGATAGCCACAGGACATGGGTGGGTCCCACAGTCAGTGGTTCTGCACTGATGAAGTCTTATGTGACAGGTAGGCTATGGCAGAACAGAGCCCAAGGAGCTCAGGCAGTCACACTGCAGAACATTTCAGCTCCAGTTCAGGCTGTTCTTCAGCTTCTCGAGGAATTTGAAGAAATTTGTTAGATAAAGTGCATTTTTTGGTGCTTGTTTAAAAGAGTCAGAATGGTGTTTTGCTGTGATGCAAATTCACATCTAAGAACATCTGGCTGCCATGTCTTTAACCTCAGTCTGCAGTTTTAGTTTGAGGAAGTGTGTGTTGCCAGCTCAGGGCTGGCTCAGAGAGAGGTAAATACAGATGGGTCCATGTGCAAATGTGTTCATATGAGTGTTTGTAGCTAAATATTGTATCAGCATGATCATAATTAACTGAGGAGAAGACAGTTTATGGACAAGTTGTCTAGGACTGAAGGTCTTACATAGCCAAGGGTAGGGCATCTGAAAAAGGCTGACTTTTTCTAATGCCAGACCCCTGTTTGTTAAGAGGCAAAGATAAAATTTTGAAAGGGAGAAGTAGAATCATCGGATGGTTTAGGTTGAAAGGAATCTCAGAGATCAACTAGTTCCAGCCCCACTGCCATGGGCAGGGACACCTGCACTGGAAGGAGCTGCCCAGGGGGTTGTGGAATCTCCTTCTCTGGAGACGTTTAAAACCTGCCTGGACATGTTCCCATCGACTGGATCTAGGGGATCCTGCTGTGGCAGGGGATTGGACTAGATGATCTTTCGAGGTCCCTTCCAGTCCGTAATGTTCTATGGTTCTGTGATTCTGTGAAGAAGATGCCTAGCAGCAAAGGGCAGAACTCATGCACAAGCTCAAGAAGTGGACACTCTGAAGTTAGTACGTGAGATGCTTTTTATTTCCACAACCTGGAATGCTAATTTCAAAGGAGGAACTACAAAAGAGGGACAGAAATGACAACTGCTGTCACTCGCAAATGGCCTGTGTGAGGAAAAGCAGGTGAAAGACAAGACGAGATCACAGAAAAGATAGTTTTGAAAGAAGAGGCTCTTGCTAGACTACAAATAAACCCGAAACGTAGTGGTAGTGTAGAATTACTGGCTTTTAAAGACTTGGCACTTGAAGTGGTGGAGGGAATTGCACAGCCCAGCAGTACTGCACTGGTGTGAAAGGTCGTATCCCATGTATTGCATTTTAATTTCTATATCAGCCGAGGTACATTGTTTTCAGAAAAAGAGGTGCTCTGGCTTTCTGGTAATTCAGACAACCCACCTGCAATTTGCAAGTGATCATGACCTAGAACGTTTCACTGAGCAGCTGATAGTGTGAGGAAGAGTTAATGCTGTGGGTTCAGCCTCCTGCTGTACAGGGAGTGTGTTGGTAGAAGTAGCTGCAAAGGAGTGAGACAGATCTGCAAGTGGTGCTCCTGCTACACTGAAATCAATAGGTAGATGAGAGGGGATTTTCGTCCTTGGTGTTCTTCAAGGAGATACACACATGGCAAGGATTGGATGAGTGGAGTTGTTAGACTCCATCAGAGTTGGTGCTACAGGGACGTAACATGTTGTATCCTGAAGTCTCCAGGGAGAACTACAAGGCAACAGGATTAACTATCAGAGAGGATTCGCTCTGTAGACAGAAACTTATGTCTACATGATTTGAATAGATAATTGATGGAGAAACAGCTAGTGCAGACTTCTGGGTTAGTTCTGCACTTTTTCTCATTACAGCCTTTCTCATGAAAACTTATCTACTTTATGCCATTTTCTGTTCTCCTTTCAGTCATTCATCACACTGGAAATTTTATCACTTTAGATTTTCCTGACTTCTACACTCCTAAGGCCTGACATAATTATTTTCCCATAATATGTGTATCACAGAATCACAGAATTTTTGAGTCTGGAAAAGATGTTTGAGATCATCAAGTCCAACCTGCACACTCTCTTTCACAGCCTTAATAAATTACTAGTGGTGGAGTCTGGTAGGAAATGATATGCTTCCCTGGCAAGCTAAAATGCTATTGTTTGAAGGAATAACTAATTGTCTTAGGAAGTCATTTTCATGAAGTCCTAGTTTTAAGAACATGAAAAAGTGATAAAGAGGTCTTCCTGTAGACACTAGGAAGGGAAAATGCCCTTAGTCTAATCTACAGTATGAGAGAGATCCAGGGATTCTTGCATCTGGCTCTCTGTATTGCTCAAAAGTCATCTTGTTTTAATCTGCCAGTGGCAAGTGATGAAGGATTGAACACAAGCTTTTGGAGAGCTATTAGATTACTACTTATTTTGCTGAAAACCAGAGTGCAATTGGAAATAACTGGAATAGTGTTTTGTTTGTGGGATGAATTGTCTTGTCACAGGCTTGCAAGCTTAAAAAACCCTCAATATTGTAAAACATTTAGGCTTTTAGAAAGGGTTGCCCTCTTTGAATCCTAAACTCTGTGAGTGGTATTTCTGTGAGTATATTCTGCACAAAGGAAGGCTGCAGTCTGAAATCCCAGAATCGCAGAAGATAAGGGATCAGAACAGATCTCGAAAGATCATCCAGCCCAATCCCCCTGCCACAGCAGGATCCTCTAGATCCAGTCTCACAGGAACGTGTCCAGGTGGGTTTTAAATGTCTTCAGAGAAGAAGACTCCACAACCTCCCTAGGCAGCCCCTTCCACGGGGAAGAAGTTCCTTCTCATCTATGTTCTCCCCTGTGGTGAGGTGAGTTTTCCACATTGGTCTTCTAACAAACTAGTTTATTTTATTTCATTTTCATGCCCATTGAAATGAGCCTTAAAATATCTTGCAATGGGCTGCCCCCTTTTGGAGACAACTGGGTTTTGTTTTGTTGGTTTTAAAGAGCAATTCTGGGGAGAAATAGCGATAATTTCAGTGTAGAGTCCTGGAGCAGAGCAAGGCACTGCAGTGCAGAGCATAATTCATAGAAAGCATTTGACAATAGCATTTTTGATGATTCATTCTCCTGACTCAGATGACAGAGAGAACCAGGCACAAGAACAGTGGGTTTTTTTGCAACAAATGGATGAGAGGTGCAAGGGTAGAATTCCAGTGACCCTGGAAATGACGGCAGGGTCTTCTGGTGTCTGTCCTGGGGCAGGTTGTGAGGGGTCTGATATGAGTTGGAGCAGCATCCATACATGTATGAATACAATGTGAATGAGTGCAGGAAGTGGGGAAGATGTCTAACTTTTGGGGACTTTTTAAATAAAGGTTTGGCTGGGAAAGGTAATTTAATTCGGTGTGGGGCAGGCAGTATTGTGCGACACCCTAATTTTGTTCACAAATTGTTCAGTGACATGGGGGTTGTTCTACACAAGATTGTTTTCTTAGTGTTGTGCCTTGTGTTTGCATTGCCTGACTACCTAGTGATGAGTTCTGTCTGAAGCTTCATGCACCACTGAGCTTCAATAAGATCTCTCTGCCCCATGAGCACTCCTGTATCTGACATTGTGGTTGGTTTAGTGGGATTATTTTTCCTTGTGCAGGGGTGCTCGATTGGGTCTCCCTTGCCTGTGCACCTCATCTGTTGGATTTCAGCAGCTTGGTGATTCCTCACTTATTGTTGAATGGACTGAATGGGTAGATGGTGGGAGACCAGTGGATGTGGTCTACCTTGACCTTAGCAAGGCTTTTGACACAGTCCCCCAGAACATTCTCATGAACAAGCCTAGGAAGTGTGGGGTAGAGGAACAGACTGACTTGGATTAAGAATTGGCTACAAAATAGAGCCCAGAGAGTGGTATCAATGGAGCAGAATCTAGCTGGAGACCTGTAATCAGTGGTGTCCCCCAGTGGGTCCAATCCTGTTCAATATATTTTCAGTAGCCTTGATGATGGGACAGAGTGTCTTCTCAGCAAGTTTTCTTATGACACTAATCTGGGTGGTCTGGTCAATTCACCTGATGGCTGTGCAGCCATTCAGGAACCCTTGGACAGACTGGAGGGGTGGGCAAAGAGGAATTTAATGAGGTTTAGAAGGGGGCTGTTTAGTAGATTGAGAGAGGTTCTCCTCCCCATCTACTATGGGAAGAGAAATTACACCCAGGAAGGAGTAAAGTGATGCACCAGTACAGGTTGGGAGGTGATCTGGTGGAGAGCACCTCTGTGGAGAGGGACCTTGGAGTCCTGGTGGACAACAAGTTCTCCATGGTACAGCAATGTGCTTTGGTGCCCAAGAACACAAATGGAATCCTAGGATGAATCAAGAAGAGTGTGTCCAGCAGATCAAGGGAGGTTCTCCTCCCCCTTTACCTTGAGCTTGCAAGGTCACATCTGGAGTTTTGTGCCCAGTTCTGGGCTCCCCAGTTCAAAAGACACAGACATGCTTGAGAGAGTCCAGTGGCGGACCTTGAGGACAATTAAGGGACTGGAGTGCCTACCTTATGAGGAAAGACTGAGAGACCTGGTGCTTTTTAGTCTGGAGAGGAGAAGGTTATGAAGGGATTTAATTACTGTATATGAGGGCTGAGTGCCAAGAAGAAAGAGACAATCTCTTTTCACTTGCACCCTGTGATAGGACAAGGGGCAGAGGGTGTAAGTTGGAGCATAGGAAGTTCTACCTCAACATGAGGAAAAACTTTGTTACTGTAAGGGTTGCAGAACACTGGAATGGGCTGCCCAGGGAGGTTGTGGAGTCTGGAGACTCTGAAGGCCCGTCTGGATGCATTCCTGTGTGACCTGCCCTAAAGTCTATGGTCCTGCTTGAGCAGAAGTGTTGAACTTCATGACCTCCAGAGGTCCCGTTGAACCCCTAATGATCTGTGTCTGTGTCTGAAACAAGCCTGCACATTTTCAAGAGTGGGGACAAAAGTGACAGTATTTAGGTCATCCTGTTTCTCAAGGAATCCGTCTTGAAATGAAAAGCATAGAATTAGTGTGGCTTTGGTAACCGAATCAAAACTACCTGCCTTAAAGAGAATTACCACGTAGTGCTGTCTTCCCAGTGAGGCTCCTATTTGGGATTCTTTTACTGGAATTGGGATGGGAAGGAAAGCCAGGTGCACTGTACCTGCAGTTTGCAAATCTCACACTTCATGTGGTCCAGCCACACGTGTTTTACTGCCCTTGGCATACGACACACACACATGATGTGATGCTCTGGGGTGGAGACTGTAAGTATCCCAGAAAGAGAAGAGTCCTCATTGCAGGGCAGTTGTGACCACATTTTTAATCTAATCAGAAGCCTGCTCCTCATGTGTTGCTGAAAAGACTTTCACAAAATGCATGGCTTGGTGTGGGACATGCAGGTTGCTATGGTGGAGTGCTCAAGACTGGGTCAAGCAATGGGGTGACGTGATATGCAAGACATTTTCTGCTGAGCTCTGGCTTTCTTGCACTTTTGGTCCTATCATGAGTGTGCAGTGGCTTCTCTGTGCATGGCTGCTGGTCAAAGTCCTCTGCAGCTGTGGATACACACAAGGTCTGGCTGAGTGACCTGGTGACATGGTGGCAGGTGTCCTGCCCTGACACTAGAAGGTGGCAGGAGCCTGCTTGGTCAGAGAGGGCAGTGCCAGCGCTATGGACAGACACTGCAGATGGAGTGCAAATACTGGTATCTTTGTTAGCAACAACCTCTTTGTGCTGGCCTCCAGAGAAGATTTGGGGATTTTTTGTTGACCAACGAAGCACAGAAAGGTCCTTGAAACTCAGGGAGGGCAACGTTAGTGGAACAGACTGCCCAGAAAGCTTGTGAGTCTCCTTCTCCAGAGACATTCAGAACCCACCTGATAGTGTTCATCTGCAATCTTCTCTAAGTGATCCTGCTGTAGTAGAGCAGATGATCTTCAGAGGTCGCTTGAAATCCAACCACTCTGCAGTTCAGTGATTCTGAGAAACAGGGTGATAAAGATTTCTCTTTAGTTTTGTTACTTTCTGCTGTCTTTACAGGTGTCTGCACATGACCTTCACAAATGCACGGCAGTCTGTAAACGTTGCGTCGTCTTTCCTCCAAAGCTGGCTTATCCTGGCCAGGGAGTCTTGCGCAAGACTATGTGAGTCACAAAAAATAGCAATATGCTAAGTTAAATACAGTAAATGATTTATCTCCTCTCCCTCTGGTTTGTGCTTTGGAATGTATGCTGCGCGGTTTGATAGCTTCCTAGCACTGCTGCCAGGCCACCTGTCCCACACCACGTCCAAGGCTTTGTCTCCAAAAATACCACTGCAGCTCAGACAAACAGCTTGGCAGCCATGCCAGGGGAGACCTTTAAAATGACGATCTTGTACCGCCGCAGTGGGAGAGAAAGGTACATTGCACATCTGACCCAGCACTTCAGAACTACAGTTCTGAGGGATATTATTGCTATTACTGAGGCTGGAGTAGTCCTCTGAGCTCATCCCGCCCAGCCTATGACCTGACACCGTGACATCAGCTAGACAGTGGCGCTAAGTACCACAGCCAGTCTGCCCTTACACACCTCCAGGGATGGGGACTCCACCACTGCCCTGGGCAGTCCATTCCAGGGGTTGATCACTCTTCAAAGGGCTTCCTAACATCCAACCTAACCCTCCCCTGCAGCAGCTTCAGACCCAGCCTTCTCGTCCTGTTGCTAGTTGCCTGGGAGAAGAGACTGACCCTCATCTTACTACAACCTCCCTGCAGGGGGTTGTAGAGAGGGACAAGGTCCCCCTGAGTCTCCTCCAGGCTAAACACCCCCAGCTCCCTCAGCGTCTCCTCATCAGCCTTTCCCTCCAGTCCCTTCCCCAGCCTTGTTGCTCTTCTGGACCTGCTCCAGCCTCTCAGTCTCAAATTGAGTGGCCCAGAATATCCCACACCATGGTTAAATCACTTGCACTGAGTTGTCCAGTCTTTGGAACAGGCATCATCTGGCTTCACAATAATTAACACAGTACTGCTGCTTTCTGTGGTACAGTCTGATTTTTTTGAGATCTGTTTTTTACATCAGTGACTCAGGCTCTCAGCACTGGTGAAGTGGGCTTTTATCCCTTGCCACAAACCCAGAGATTTTTTTCTCTGCTTATTCTTTTTTACCTGCTAGTGAAAATCTTGCAGTCTATACCTCTGTGTGGTGGCTGTGGACAGACAGCTGAAGTGTTTGAAGAAGTAGGTTCAATATAAACTGGTGATTAAGTGGGTGACCTGCTAACATTTAGGTCTCCAGAAGCAGTGGGGTTGCCTCTACTATTTCATTACTGTTGCTTTGGTTTCTGTGGGCTTTGCCCATGTTTCCACACCCAAGCTTGCTAGTGGCAGCCCAGAAGACAGCAGCTAGTGATGACAGTACCCTCACTGGATAGGTCTGTTGGTGTTACAACTGGGAGTCAGAGTTAGATGGTGGCCCTGACACTGGTCTGTGTAAACTGGCACTGCAGTCACTGGGACTTCGAACACTTACCTTGTGCTGGACATCAAAGAGAGAGTGAGAGGATGGACTTGCAGGCACTTAGAATTTTTCTTTTATGTGGACAGATGGAACTGAACTTTTTTGTCTGCAGGGTACAAAAACCCCAGAGGGAGACTGTCCCTGCAAAGCATCCTTGTCCCTGGCAGCAGCACCCTCTGGGGCTGGCAGATCCTCACTGTTGGGCACTGCAGAAAGCACTACTTTGCAAGCCATCACCATGGGCTATCCAGCGTCCTTTGGTGAAGGCCAATATTGATTGCAAAAGAGATGCGGTGAAGCCGCTTTGCAAGAGCACAGCTTTCCAAGAGAAGGCATAAGGGCAGCAAAATGTCTTGAGTTTCTGCCTACGTGCAGATACAATAAGGAAGAACATCTGTTAAAACAAAAGGTCTGTGTTGCTTGTTTGGTTTTAAGAAACTTTCCGTCCTCCCATTGAAAGGAGCCCTTGGGGTGAAAGGAGTGTGATGGTGAGGGTTTAATATTGTTGGCGTCCGTTCCTGCCGAGGTTACATAATGCCTGTTTTCCTGGGAAATTAAATCATGGAAATGGAAAACTAAATCCGCCAGAGCATAAGCAGGCACAACTCTGATTTCAGGCACCTGTCTGTGCCAGTATTTGATTTGGCACAGGAAACTTAGCATCAAAACCAGTATAAACAAGTAGCACAGGAATAATGGCACAACTGGCATTGGGATGCTGAGATGTGAGAGCAAACACATCCCTCCACAGCATGGGAAACCCCACATCTCACCCTCTGTGGGAGAAAAGGCCAGTATCAGGACTCTCAAGGAGAGTCTTTTGCAGCAGGAATGTGGGAGTGGGCAGGGGCTGGGAGACACGCTTACAGAAACCCAACGACTCACACTTCAAATGAATTGGAAAGAGAGAAGGGGAAGTTGCAACCAAAGAAGAGAAGCTGAAAAGCTTTAAGGCCTTTCCTCTGTCTCGCCTTAGTAATTATCTCTTGTTTGCAGAGCTTCCATTAATTGGAATGCATTTCCTAATGAAATTAGGCTGGCAGCCAGTATTCAAGTCTTTTTACTGGTAGGGAAAATTTGTTCTTTGAGCAGTTCAGCCATTGATTTTTGTTTGTGTTTTCATTCATCATGAGACTGTTACGTGCCAAAAGTTCCACGCGCCATCATATTGCCTTGGACAGTCTGAGTTATTTGATTTATTTCCTTGCTCCCGTGTCTTGAAAATGGAATTGTACAGCAGTGCCCTATCTGTAGTTACTTTGTGGTATGGATCTGCCTCCCCTCCTTCCCATACTCCCCCCCCTTTTTTGGTTTTTGGTGGTGTTTTCATCTTTACAACAGTTGGCCTTCCTTTTAGCTAGTGGTCTGTTAGGACAGTGTGAAGTGCATGACAATGCAAAGACACTAAGAATACCAAGGGCTGGTGAGGCCCATCGTGAGTGTTGTGTCCAGTTTTGGGCACCTCAATACAAGGGAGATGTGGAGGTGCTGGAGCAGGTGCAGAGGAGGGTAACTAAGCTGGAGAAGGGCCTGGAGAATAGATCTTATGAGGAAAGACTGAAAGAGCTGGGGCTCTTTAGTTTGAAGAAGAGGAGGCTGAAAGGACACTCATCACTCTCTACAACTACCTGAAAGGATGTTGTGGAGAGGTCAGTGCTGGAGAGTTGTGGAGAGGTCTCTTCTCACAAGCGATTAGTGATAGATCTGGCAGGGGGGTTGGACTCGATGATCTCTTGGGTCCCTTCCAACCCCTAACATCCTATGATCCTATGAATGAGAGGGAGTGGGTTCAAGTTACAACAGGGGAGGTTTAGACTTGATATTGAGAATAATTTTTTCACAGAAAGGGTGGTCAGGCACTGGAATGGGCTTCCCAGGGAGGTGGCTGAGTCACCGTCCCTGGATGTGTTTAAAGATGGTTCGGATGAGGTGTTGAGGGATGTTGGTTCAGGGGTGAACCTGTAAGGTAGGGCAGATGGTTGGACTTGATGATCCCAGGGGTCTTTTCCAGCCAGAGTGATCCTGTGATCCTAATTTAGATTGGAAAAGAGATCATCTGGTCCACACACCACACCACCATCACCCCCCACCTTATCTAGTGTCAGAGGGAATGAGCTGCAAGTAGACATAATCCATTTAAGTGAAAAATTAAGAGAGAGGTTCAATAACCATCAACTATTTAAAATGAATCTACCTCTAAAGTTGAGAGAACAAGGAGATATGGCACTGGTCATAACAGCATCTGGACACACTCCCCGGAAAGGAAAGCTGAGTTTGGCACAAAGCCCTTTGCTGTAGATGATCCCACGGGACCCTGCCAGTCCCTGTGATGCCTGGGCGTTCCTGTACACTGTTCTGCAAGGGAAGTGGCAGCTGCTCCTCCCCAAGACTCCCTGGTGCTGAAAATCCTACAGGAATCCTCTTAGCTGCAACCTCCTGGAATCCTCTTAGCGACAGCCTCATGTTCTCACCATCAGGCACTGTGTTGAAACATTGTCTTTTGGTTTATTTATGAAAGATAAATGCTTTATGGGAAAGACAGACAGGCAAAACACAAGCCCATGTCCTCTCTCTGTTTATCAAAAATCAGGAAAAGCAGAAGTCTTATTGGCTCGGAAAAGCAAGTGTTCCAGAAGTCAAGCATGATCTTATTATGGCACTGTGTTTGCACACTGCTTGAGCCTCAGAATATGGTTTCAAACATCTGCATGTTGTGTGTACCTCTGTTTCTTTCTTCTTCATATTTATGAAGGTAAGTATTTTTAAAATCTTCACATTTATCATATCTGATCTTTATACATAACATATTTAAGAGTAGGGACAGTGATGGAGGAAGTGGAGCACCTCCCTTATGAGGAGAGGCTGAGGGAGCTGGGTCTCTTTAGCTTGGAGGAGACTGAGGGGTGATCTCACTAATGTCTATAAATATGTGAAGGGTGGGTGTCATGAGGGTGGAGCCAGGCTTTTCTCAATGTCATCTAGTGATAGGAAGGGGGCAATGGGTGTCAGCTGGAACAGAGGAAGTTCCACGTAAATATTAGAAGGAACTTCTTCATGGTGAGGGTGATAGAGCACTGGAATGGGCCTCCCAGGGGGCTTGTGGAGTGTCCTTCACTGGAGATGTTCGAGACCCGCCTGGATATGCGACTTGGTCTAGGTGATTCTGCTGTTGCAGGGGGATTGGAGTGGATGATCTTTCGAGGTCCCTTCCAATCACTAATGATTCTATGACAGTGCAGTCACAGGAGGAAGCAGAAACTGCTCTCGTTAGTACATCAGTAGTCATGGAATTTCAGCCCTTAAGGAGAGAGTTGATGTTTCAGTACCATAAACGGGTGCATTCCCCAGTGGCAATGCATTTTTAACATTACCTCAGGGCTATATGTTCTTTTCACAGTTATTTTCTCCTGTGTCTGTGCACTTTGGTTTCTGTAGCCATTTCATTGCAAATGGAAAGTCAGTCAGGTAGCAGCTGTAGATTTGAAGAGAAAAAATCCACAAGGAGCCTTGCGTTGCTTTATTATCTTGTTTCTGCAGCTTTAGGGAGGAGTGATGGCCACTCTGTTTGCTTTGGAACATGTGGGGAAGACTGCACCTGTGAGCTACAGCCCACTGGATTTTCTGGACCTGAAGGGACATCAGTAATAGAAATAAGTATGTAGGATATCTTCTCCAGTCTGGATAGCAGATGTGTTGAGTATGATTTGCTGGCCAGGAACGGTTGGCAAAGACATGTATCTGCAGGTTTCACAGCAGTGTCAGGGCTTGTTAGAAAGCACTGCAATGGGAAGCTTGATCAGCTCTGGAGCTGCAGAAAACTGCCACCCATTGTTTAGAAGTGTGTGACTGAAAGCCCATTCCGGTTGCTGTGATATCTACTGCAGCTCTTTACCCCAGGTAGCTGACAATGACTTTGCCTCAGCAGTTATTTTCAGGAGTTATCAGTCCACCTAGAGAGGGAAAACATCTATTATGTGTCTTCAGAGGACAGTTACAAGAACCTGATGCAAACAAGCCTGCTCCTCTTTCTTTTCCTCTATGAGACCACCCTCTGGAATACTGCTTCTTCTACCCCTCTCAGCCTCATCGTCCTCAAACTAAAGAGCCCCAGCGCTTTCAGTCTTGCCTCATAAGATTAGTTTCCCAGTCTCTTCACCAGCTTACTTGCCCTCCTCTGCACCTGCTCCGGCACCTCCACATCTCTCTTATACTGAGATGCCCAAAACTGGACTCAACATCCATGATGGGCCTCACCAGTGCCGAATACAGGGGGACGATAACCTCCCTACTCCTGCTGGCCACACTATTTCTAACACATGCCAATACAGGTCTGCATTTTAGGAAAGAATACTAGCACAGAATCATCAGGAGAGTAGCAGACTCACCTGTGCCAAGGAAGGTGTGACAACATCTCCAAGATATGAAGACAGGAGCCTTGTTGAGGAGAAAATGGAGTCTTGATGACTGCCCCAGGACACCTACACAACATTAACAGTGGCTAGGCTGTTTGTATTGATCAGCGTCATGCACAGCCGTTGCAACCCAGTGCTGGTGCCAAGCAGCACTCTCCATAACTGCTTGAGTCGCTTCTAAGAGCTAGGAGAAAGTACTGGAGAAATGAATTTGTGAATAGATACACCTGGTGATGGCAAAGTTCCAGTCCTGAAATATTTCTGACTATGGGAGTTCTTTACAGTCCTTCAGACCAATTATGATTGGGAGATGGAGGGGAGACCTTATTGCTCTCTACAACTACTTGAATGGAGGTTGTAGAGAGGCAGGGGCTGGTCTGTTCTCCCTTGTGGCCAGTGATAGGGTGAGAGGAAATAGCTACAACTACTTGAATGGAAGGTTCAGGTTGGATGTCAGGAGGGATTTCTTTCCTGAAAGGGTTGTCAGGCGCTGAAACAGCTGCCCAGGGAGGGGTTGAGTCCCCACCCCTGGAGGTGTTTAAGAGAAGGGTAGAAGTTGAGCTGGGGGACCTGGGGGAAAACGGTTGTACTTGATGATTTTGAAGGTCTTTCCCAGCTGAAACTGTTCTCTGATTCTGTGATGTAATGATGTTTTCGCTGGAGACAAGACACCATTTTTTTGCCTGTGGGTCGTGATTGGCCCCAGACTTTTTCACGTGGTGCTCACTGGGGAAAGCAGCAGCTCTTTAGATGTTGCTGAGATTCATAAAGTTGCTCTGAACTGCTTCATGCTACAGCTCCATGACCCCTGTGAGTGTTAATTGTTTTCACTGTACTTCTAGCCCCCTGTGCTTCAGTGCCTTCTCCCACACGTGTGTGTTGGGGTATTCGAAATAAACACGGTTACTGCAGGGGACTTGAAGTGTAGTCATTTGGATGCTGAAACTTGAGGCATTGCTGGGCAAAGAGAGGCTGCAATCAAAAGCTGTCAGAGGCAACAGAGAAGCCTTGGGGGAAGAGAGGAACAGAGTGATATGTCCAGAGTGTTTTGCTGTTAACTTAAAATATTGTGGAAACAGAATATTTGGTCTCAGTTAAATCACACAGAGCCTTGGAAAGGGACTTTGAGAAGCACACAAGTGTTGTGCACAATTGCTGCAACGAAGAAGCTAAGTGCTGCTGCTTAGTGAATGCCCTTCACGGCCCTACAGCAGTAAGTACCCTGCACGGCTCATGCTGCACCATGCATGTCACAACTCTGTGTTCCAGGTTTAGCTGAGAGCAGTGTAAATGGCAGGCCTGCTCTGAACAGTCAGTCCTAACTTCTTGCCTTAAAACCTCATCTCTGGAGACATTTAGGTCGTGTTAGGTCATGGGCTGGGCTTGATGATCTCAGAGGTATTTTCTGTCCTCAGTAATTCTATGATTGTGTTGTTCTCATGTCACCAGAAACACTGAGCTATGCACCTAGACTGTAAGCAGAAGGCAATGTTTTGTAACTGAGATGTGTATGTTTTTAAGTCGTTGGTTTGTTTGGTTTTTTCCCAGATCCTAATGACAATGTATTTTAATTATTCATGTCTAGAGAAAAATGAAGATCAACTGCAGTAACAGTTACTGAATTTATGCAGTATCTAGTACCCAGTTCCTAAGCAACAGGTTGGGCCATATATTTTGGCAAGCAGTAGCTATTATTGCTTGCCAAAATCAAATGAGAAACAGGAAAGTTTTTGAAATAATGAATGCTTAAATAAAATTAATCTGAAGTTCTAAGTACATGAAGATTTGAAGTGAACCACAGAATTCTTGAGGCTGGAAAAGACCTCTGAGCTCAGCCAGCCCAGCCCATGACCTCACATCACCACAACAGCCACACCAGGGCACTAAGGGTCACAGCCAGTCTGTCCTTAAACACCTCCAGGGAGGACAACTCCACCACAATCCTGGACAGTCCAGTCCAGTGTCTAATCACTCTTTCCAATAGAAAGAGCTTCTTAAAATCCAGCCTAACCCTCCCCTGGCAGCTTCAGGCCCTACCCTCTTGTCCTGTTGCTAGCTGCCTGGCACCCTAACCCTAACCCACCTGACTACAACCTGCCTTCAGGGATGTTGTCTCCTCTTCTCCATGCTGAACACCCCCAGCTCCCTCAGCCTCTCCTCATCAGCCTTTCCCTCCAGTCCTTTCCCCAGACTCGTTGGTCTTCTGGCTCCGCTCCAACCCCTCAATCTCCTTCTTGAAGTGAGTGGTCCAGCACTGCCCCCAGTACTCGAGGGGAGGCCTTCCCAGTGCCCAGCACAGGGAAAGAATGACCTCCCTAGTCATGCTGGCCACACTATTGCTGATACAAGCCAGAATGCCTTTGGCCTTTCATGCCACCTGGGCGCCCTGCTGGCTGATGTTCAGCTGGTTGTCAACCAGTAGTCCCAGGTAAGTCCCTGTCTGCCAGACCTCTCTCCAACCACTAACCCCCTGGTCTGTAGTGCTGCACGTTGAGCAGCACTCAGCAAAGGAAAACAAGAGCACCTAACAGAAAGTTAGCCCAACTTAAACAACGATGAGGGCATCTTGTGGTTCTTACTAGAGATAAAAATATTCAGCTTCAGTGCTGACTTCATTGGGAAAAGAATCCACAAGAATACTTGCAAGTTATTTGCAAAAATTTAACCTTCCACTAGAGATTTTAAAAAAAACAACCCAAATGAATCTGAAATTCTAAAACACATAGAGGTTTTAAGTGAAGCACTAGCAAATCTCATACAGTGCTCAGAAAGGCTAGTTTGGTTTGAGAACATTTGCTTAACAGGATCACACCAGATCACACAATTACTGAAGCTGGAAAAGACCTCTGAGATCGTGAAGTCCAGCCTGTGACCTGACACCAGGACATCAGATAGACCATGGCAGTAACATTCCAGTTTTTCCTCAAAGTCTCTGTGTTTTTGTATGAAACCTGATGGAAAGGGTAAGAGGGAAACAGGCAAGACCAAGACTTCTGGAAATGTCTGCTGTGTTTTCAAGAGCCCCTCCTCAGAGTAGGTGGCGTTCATTTTGATGAACTTTACTACAGCCTGGAAGTGCCTACCTCTGAGCTATTCTAGATTCCCTGTGGAGAAAAGTGGGTTCTGTGAGGCGTGACTCACGTAGTCTATTTCAAACGCCTCCTTTAGATGAGACGTCCATATAGGAGCCAAGGGTGTCTGGCTCAGAAGTCGATTTGATTCACTTGGCCAGATGAATCCTACCCAGTGTGTCTATGGTGCAGACTGCCAAGAAACAAGATAAATTTAGCTGTTCAGAGCTCTGTGCTGTCACAGTAGAGTTTTTAAAAGCTGCCTTGGGTGTTTCTGACTCCACAATGTAGTTTTCCATAAGACAGTGCCCACTTGAGATGTCAGATGTTTCAGGCCCTTGTTTTCCATGGCTGCCATAGCTGACTGGGCATCGTGGTACATAGACAACCCACTCTCAGGAAACTCTGGAAACTAGCCTGTGTGTAGCATGAAACTAAGGGAACCAGGAGACACATATATCTGTGTGGTGAAGAAACATCCAGTAGGATTTAGGGAATGATCTGTACTGGTGGAACTGCCGCTGGCATCTGAGATCAGTTGTGGTGCAGATATTTTAAATGCCTCTGAAATCCTTCCAGCCCTGTCAGAGGCTTGGACATGCTGCCTGTCAGTAACAGTGAGGAAGATCAATCATTTTCTTTGGCTAAGGAGAAGGTTAGCATATGACTTCATTGTGGTTTAAGATCAGCTATGCAGTGACATTTCTTAGATGAGATGACAATTTAATCTTATGAATGAAGGCGTGATGCTACTCCATCCTTAACAGAAAACCAGATTAATTCAGGCATCTTCTTTGCAACGTGTTTTTTGCAGCAAGGCTAACTAGCTGCTGGAGTAACGTTAGCCAGGCATTTCATAGATTCCTTTTTTCCTGAAAATCCTTTTTGATCTGGGTATGACACAGCACAATAAACAACAAATGGCTTTAATGAAGGAATTAAAGAGTGAAGTGTTAGGGCCTGTGAAGTGAGACTCGGAAGATAGCCCCTCTGCCCCCAAAGCTCTTTGGTGGGCTAAACGCAGCGGTAGATACCAACGTCTCACAGTCCTGGGAAGTCTGCGTTTCACAAAGGGCTGTGCAGCCTGTGCCATTTCCAGTGCAACTGCAGTCATTCACGTTCCTTTAATAAGGTTTTGATCTGAAAATGCGCTCGGTCGACTAGCCTTCTGTGAGCTGAACTCGCCGCGTAGAAACATACAAGAGAGCTGCAGAAGCAGAGCATCCAGGAACTGAAGGTCATGGCTGTGAAGTGTGTCACAGGGAGGTTCTGTGTTGCAGGATTATGTCTGAGATATTTTACTTTTACTACTAACTGGCTGCTGGATTTTTTTCATCAGTGTGTGCCAGAATACCAAGAGCCCCTCCCCACCCCTGTTCCCAAAGCTTACCTCTGTGTCTTCAGTGTTAATGTGAATTTGTCTCTCTTTCTTGCTCAGACTTTATCAAGGCTGAGGAAGGTCTTGGCCACACCTGGCTTTCCCACCCCAGCAGCTAAAGCTTGTTTATGTTTTAGGCTCAGGCAGAGCTGCAATGTTTCTGTTAAAAAGCACAGGACATGCAGTCTGCTTTGTTTGTCAGGGTGTTCACGTCCTCACTGCTTTGCTGCTCAGAGCATGCCGGGCACATGTGTTACATGAACTGGGAAAGATTCCTGTAACGTATTCCCCTGCCCTTACCAAGAGGCTAAGAAAGGGAATACGTCTTGGAAGATGTATTGCAGCCAGAGTGCACAGCCCCTAGAGAAGCGTGGCAGCACTGATGGTCTGAACTAGTTTCCGAAACTGAAGTTTATTTTGGAGTGGAAGCATTGTCTGGTTTTTGCACAATTGGGGTTTTTTTACTCTGTAATGAAGTAGAAGAAGCTTCACAGAAACAGCTTAAAGAAATGATGCATTTTAGAGAAGAAAAAAGTCCTGTCATAGTTAAGACACACATTTTGTCACTGATGTCATCCGTTTCTCTCTGACAGAATGGTGATAGCAGCCATCCGGCACTGCAGCGGTGTTCTGATCCACATGACTGAGAGGTTTTAGACGTTTTGCGTAAAGACTTTCAGATGACACTGCATCTTACAGCTGTGGCTCAGGAAGGATCGCTTGTACCTGGAGGAAGGTAATGCCATTTCTCTTCCTCTTCCCTTCCAGGCCCTCACTCTGTGTGTCCCTGGTTGTTTGTCACACCTCCTGACTCCTTGAGAGCAAACCAAGGTTTCAGTTCACTTTATGTCACCTACTCAGGAGCAAGGAGGTGGATAAATGCTGAACTAAGGTCCCTTTCTTAGAGTTTCTGTTCCTAGGGGGTCTCTTTTCCCTTCTCCAAATGCCTTTTGATCTACCTCTCCCAGCCAAAACATTCATGAAATGTGCATGACTCCTTACAGTGCTCTTACTCCTTGCTGTCAGGTCTGAGAAGGAAAACGATGCTGATAAGTGAACTCTGCTGTGATGTTGCTGTGGTCTGAATAACACTAGAGCTCGGGCGGTTTTCTAGTAGAGTGGTTGAGTGGATTTCTAGTAGTGAAGGGCTCACGTTTCTGCACCTCATGAGTGTCATATTGACAAACATGACAATGTGCAATTGAAAATGAGATTAGGAGGTGTCATGTGTTCCTTCAATAATCGTATATAGGGGGATATGTGTGAAGTAAGAGAGTTAAGTGGTCCTCTGGTGCGGAGGCAGTTAAACTTCCAAGAAGTTCATCAAGTTGAAACTCTTGAATTAAACATGCAGTATGTTTGCACGGTATTAAAAATGATGTCGTGGCTCCGTATTAACTTTGGAGAGCAATGAAAACGACGCGGTTAAACGCCGTCTTTGCATTTAGCTTTGTAACCATTTGTGGTTCTGTCGGAACACAACTTCATGTTTACTCCTGCTCACTGCACACAGCTGGTTCAGATTTAGCAGAGGAACTCGGCGAGTCTGTTTAGCTTGCATATTATTAGCAAAGATTGCTAAGAACATGAGAGTTATCTACCTGAAGTTTGATGTCTAAGCTTAAGGCAGTTCTCCTCCAGGAAGTGAACAAGCAACTCCAGAAAGTGATGCTGCTCATGCTAAGTCATCTTAGATAAGGGAGATTAATTGCTCCTTATAGGTGCTGTTTTCCAATTATCAGCTAAAGAAAAGGACTAGCCTAGGCTTAGATCTTTCTTTCTTCCTTTCTCAACTTCACTCTTTTCTCAGCTGCACCCTTTTGTCACAGCCTGGATTCCAATCTGACTCACCACTACACTTTTAAATGTCAGTCCCCAACTTGTTAAGTCACATCGCTAACTCTTAGGCAAGAGAGCTAATTTATTTTGAATAATTAAGTTTCCAGTATAGACTTTCCCTCCTCTTAGAAGTGAAATGCAGCAGTCTGAGAAAGACTAGGTTCGTACCAGTTGATTGTGTCAAGTGCATACTCCATACCTGCTGACAAGGACAGCAGTAGCAGTAGCCAAGCTTGTTTGTCAAACATGCAGGGTGAGGCCAGGTTTGCACATGAAACTTAGGTGAAGAGTAAAGGATAGCTACCTCTGCTATCAACCACACCAGAGGTTTCAGAAGGTTGTTTCAGAGCTGTAGCCTCACTTGTCTGCAGCAACCTGACAAAGCTGCCCTGAGATCCTGTCTTGCTTGTCTCCTGCTCTGATTTTACTTTGTTCTGGGGTCATCTGCCCTGTCTTATGCGACAGAGTCAGGTAGTGCCAGGGCTACCTGTGTGGTGGAAGGTTATCTTTCTGAAGGGCTCATGTCTGCTAAAACAGAGGTGCTACTGTGTCAGCAGATGACAGGAGGTCTGGTGCCTCGAGCTTTCTAGATCTGTCCTGTGGGTTAGAGTCCATTGCACAGGAAAACAGGTCATGGTGTCTCTGTGACCTCCGTGTTGAGGGAGGCACAACCGGTGGAAGCGGAGCTGAGAGGGCTTGTGGAATAATGTACAGTTGTGTGCTGGAGAGGCTTGCCACAGAGCTGCTGCCATGGGAATGGGGAACTGCAGGGAGCCCAGCCTTCTGAGGGCTGGAACTTGCATATGCTGTGCTGGAACCTGCTGGTACGAACAGACAAGGAGGGAAAACATAGTTGTGCAGCAGCTTTTCGTCTTCTTTTCCAACAATGTATTTTTAGCATAAAGGTGTCCACCTGATGAGGAGGAGCAGGGAATTCTGATGGCTGTCAAGGCTGGAAGAACTCTGGTCCCACCTACGTCTGTCACTCATTCGTTAGTGTTGAGTGGACTGCTTTCTGGGGTTGTTTGTGGCATATACATATATTTGTAGGCTGGACTTGATGATCTCAGACATCTTTTCCAGCCTCAAGAATAAAAATAATTCCATTGCAGCGGAAGTTTTGCAAGGGAGAGAGGATCTTGTAGATGGCTCTTGTGTCCTGAAAGTGATTCTGATGACAGTAGTTGTTTAAAGGGCAGGGTTAGGTTGGATATTGGGAAGTGCTTCATCATGAAAAGGATGATCAGACACTGGAATGGACTGCCACGGCAGTGGTGAGGTCCTGGGCAGGCTGAGCTCAGAACTCTTTCTCAGTAATTCTGTGATTTTCTGATATCCAGAGATTTCAGGTGAGGTCTACGTGAGGCTGACAGTGGATGCTGCATAGCTGGTCACAGTGGCTAGTCCTGACTCAGTGCCTGAAAGTGTGTGGTGTGGAGTTGAGCAAGGTGTGTCTGCCTGCAACCCTTGGCTGGAAGCCTTTGTGTCATGCACTCCTGGCCAAGGGGCAGCATGGGCTGACGTGGGGCTTAGTGTGCCACAGCAGTGGCAAGCTGTGCAAGCCCAATTAATAGTACAGTTTTCCACATCCAGGAGGAGAACAGAAAACACCTGTCAAACTCCATTTTGTGTTACATATTTATAAGTTGTTAAAGCAGGTCCCACTCAGTCACAGGAATGACCTTTGTGTGTTATACAGCTATTGTTCTTTGCTGCAGAGTCAGCACTGCCAGCTGCTGCAGTCCCTAATGCAGCTGTGGCTGTAGGAGCACTTGCATTAGCCCCAAAAGGAAATAAAGACCTGACTGTAAAGCAGAAAAGGAAGTGTGTTTATAGCCAGCTTTGCTACGTAGTCTGTGTAGCTGTGGAATGGCACTGTAGGATGGGTTCTGCCAGAAAGGGTTGGCACAAAAGCTATGTTTCTTTCAAGAAGATAACAGTGGAGCACACTGCACAGAATCACAGGATCACTCTGACTGGAAAAGACCCCTGGGATCATCGAGTCCAACCATCTGCCCTACCTTACAGGTTCACCCCTAAACCACATCCCTCAACACCACATCCAAACCATCTTTAAACACGTCCAGGGATGGCCTCCCTGAGTAGCCCATGCCAGTGCCTGACCACCCTTTCTGTGAAAAAAGGTTTCCTAATATCAAGTTTAAACCTCCCCTGTTGCAACTTGAACCCACTCCCTCTCGTTCTATCACTAATTGCTTGTGAGAAGAGACCAGCACTGACCTCTCCACAACATCCTTTCAGGTAGTTGTAGAGAGTGATGAGTGTCCTTTCAGCCTCCTCTTCTTCAAACTAAAGAGCCCCAGCTCTTTCAGTCTTTTCTCATAAGATTTGTTTTCTAGTCCCTTCACCAGCTTAGTTGCCCTCCTCTGAACCTGCTCCTGCACATCCACGTCACTCTTGTATTGAGGTGCCCAAAACTGGACACAACACTCACGGTGTGGCCTCACCGGTGCTGAATACAGGGGGACGATAATGCTGGCCACACTATTTCTAACACAAGCCAGGATACCATTGGCCTTCTGTTGACCAAGCAAAGCCTCGTGCAAATGCTTGCCATGTTTGAGCAAAATCCGCAGCCTCTAAAATTGCCAGCTTTCTGGAGCCTCAGAGGCTTAGAGTGGCAAAGGCACTGGAACAACTGCTAATGAGTTAATTACAGTGGATTCATTAGTTAAAATTGCTGCTAGAGACTTGAATGTTGCAGATAACTCTGCTGGCAAGTGGCTTATGCTGCTGAGCAGACCTTTGGCTGGTTTGTGTCTCTTTCATGATCAAATGCTCTTGCCTGGTTATCCCAAAATTCAGCTCTGGCTTCATTTCTAGAAGTTAGATTTTGTTTCTGAGGAGATTTCGTATGTGCTGCAAGTGTGCTGGGCGCTACAGTGGAGATGTTCCTGTGTGACTGGATCATTTGAGTTGCTCTCCTCTGAACGCCTTCCAGGAGCTTTGTGTCCCCCTTATGCTGGGGACTCCAGTACTGGACCCAGAGTCCAATTCTGAGTGGCCCAGAATTTTTGATCAGAAAGAAGAAATTAATCCAACTGCTGTCAGCTCAGGAATTGAGTATTTCCCAAAATGTCTTCTTATGGCAATTTCCTATTACACCATGAATTAATAGCTTGAGGATATAAGAAGAAGCTGGTGGTATAGCCTTGCTGGTGCTGGAAATGCAAAGTTCAAGAGCAACAGCAAACAACTCCACTGAAGTACAGTAGGACAAGGAAACTTGCTGCAGTACTGCTTTGCACCTTTGGTGACCACCAGCTCTCGTACAAAGCTGAATGCTGAACATTAGTCACCTCTGTCCTTTGTGAAAGTCACTGAAAAGAACATGCAGGAAGTTCAGAATCAAGCTTCAACATTTACAATTTAAAAAACCTGCTGGTAAAGTGAAAAAGAAAATATAACTCTACTGGATCAGAGCCTTGACTTGCAAATGGGTCCATTCAGCCGCGGGAGTGAATCTAGCACTGGATCTCACTTTAGGAATTTCTTATGAAGCCTTTAAGAAGGGCTTTGAAAACTTATTTTTAGACAGTAAAAGACAGAAGGGATCAGCAGAACTGTGGAGTCTGACCACCTGCATAATCCTGCACCTCCTCCACAGCAGGACATGAGCTGCTTTTTGTAATGAGATGAAGTGAAGCCAAAATTTGGAGCCCTGGTTGCTCTGTGTGTTGTGCATATGCCTGCCTGGGTTTGGAAAATGACCCTGCACAACTGAGGGGCAGCTAGACACGTTCACTTTCTCTCCTGGGACAGTAATGAACGTTTCTAAGCCTGACACACTCCGTGTGAGACAGGAGAAAGCCACCTTCTGATTTGTGACACAAGGTATGCTGGGGTGGGATGGTTAGCAGTCGAGAGAGGTTCTCCTGCCCCTCTACTCTGCCCTGGTGAGACCGCAACTGGAATATTATGTCCAGTTGTGGGCCCTTCAGCTCCAGAAGGACACAACTGCTGGAGAGAGTCCAGCACAGAGCCACAGAGATGATGGTGAGAGGGGAGCATCTCCTTGCTGAGGAAAGTCTGAGGGAGCTGGGTTTCTTTAGCTTAGAGAAAAGGAGACTGAGTGGTGACCTCATTAATGTCTATAAATATGTGAAGGGTGGGTGTCAGGAGGATGCAGCCAGGCTCTGCTCAGGGGCGTCTAATGATAGAACAAGAGGCAAAAGGGTCTGAGCTGGAACACACGAGGTTCCCCATCCATGTGAGAAGGACCTTCTTCACGGTGAGGGTGACGGAGCGCTGGAACAGGCTACCCAGGGGGGTTGGAGTCTCCTTCTCTGGAGACGTTTAAAACCCGACTGGACATGTTCCTGTGCAACTGGATCTAGGTGATCCTGCTGCGTCAGGGGAATAGGACTGGATGATCTTTCGAGGTCCCTTCCAATCCTGAATGTTCTGTGATTCTGTGTGAGGAAGGACTGTTGGCTCTACAAATGCAGCAGTCACCTGAAGAAAAACCTGTGGTCTTCAAGGCAGGCAGTGGCACAGTATTGAGATGCACAAACTACCTTTTGAACAGCTAGATGAGTCTCTGGAAGTAACAGAGACACTGCTGGAGCCCTGAACGGAGTAGTTGCTATTTTGTATTACTGCTAAATGTGAAACAGCACTGAAACACTTCAGGAACTGATACAGAGACAAGGACCTATATATAGAGCGTGTTGTTAAGCAAAGGATGAACCCAGAAAGCAGAATTATTCCTCCTTTTCCCATAGCTTAGTCACAAACCTGAGCTTAAGGAAGTGTCCTTAATGACGTGTCAGCTTAAGGCTTAAATTGCAGCCAACTATGAGAGAGAGAGAGAGATCATGGGAGAACATAGAGATCGTTCTAGAGGGAGTGGCCAGATGTTGCTGAGGAAAGGAAATCAACTCATACTGCTACTTATGGGGAGATGACAGTTTTTTTAGAGCATACACCACAACTGGGCTGATTTAGGGTGAGGTGTCCCTGCCCATGGTAGGGAAATTGGAACTGGATGATCCTGTGGTCCCTTCTAACCCTGACTGACAAGAGTAGATGTTCGTTTTGTGCCTGGCAGATTTCAGGGTGGTATAGGCGAGGTTAGCCACCACCAGCAGCATGTTTCAGATGGTTCAGTCACAGATTCACAGAATCACAGAATCACAGAACTTTAGAGATTGGAAGGG
>VXBP01000958.1:215695-240071 GCA_013400115.1 Rhinopomastus cyanomelas | reverse complement strand
GCTCCGGGGGATCTCCAAGTATCTTGTTCCTGCTGCTAGCTAAAGAGTTTAGCTTCAGCAGGATGTAGCCCAAGGCTTTCGGCCCAGGAGCGGGTAACACATTTCCAGTCATCATTTCATCATCAGACATCAGATCAGCAGTGCTGTTGGATCTTTTGCAGACCAACAGTGGTGGAGGCCCCATCCCTAGAGCTGTTTAAGGCCAGGTTGGATGGGGCTCTGGCCAGCCTGGTCTAGGGTGGGGTGTCCCTGCCTGTGCTGGGGGGGTTGGAACAGGATGAAGGTTCCTTTCAACCCTGAGTGATTCTGATTCCATGGCTTCTCCAGTGAGGTGAGCCTGCTGTGGCAAGGGGATTGGACTAGATGATCTTTTGAGGTCCCTTCCAATCCCTGATGATTCTATGGTTCTTGGTTATCATCCCTAGGGAAAACGATGTATCACATTCAGTTTATCTAAAGTCTACCCAGCAACTGTGCACTTCACCAGGTCTACATAAAAGCACTGTGCAGGGACACTTCTGTTAAGTTCCCTTATTCTTCGTCATACACCCATTACCCCAGCTTTCTCCCTCCTGTAATTTTGCTTTTGCCACCCCAACAGAGCTCTGAAATCCATTCCGTTTCTGCAAGGTGGGCTTTTGGATTTAGACAACAGTGCTCATCCTTCTCAGCGGTGCTTGCATCAGTGGCCGTACTGCCAGGCTCAGAAAGGCAACAAGAAGCACCAAATGTAGGTATTTCTGTTTACACGAGTATTATGTAGGCCAGTCACCTGATTTTTGAACTCTACTCATCTCCAGCTCGCCATTAAAGCAACTAATCTTGCTGTGTCTCCCAACAGCACAACTGTTGTGTGCACACAAGCGTAAGCTTTGTGTCTGAAACGTCTCTGGGCTGCTACTCCTTTCTTTGAAAACAGTATCTAGAGCTTCTTTCCCGTGCAGCCGTGCGAGAAGAGAGCTCAGCAAGATCCCTGCCACAGCTCTGATTAACCTCTCCTCTCCAAGAGAAGAGCAGGCAAACTGATGCTACCACCTTTGTCCCCAGCCAAGGCAGAAAAATTCATCAAGACCAGGGCTTCTCCAATCAAAAACAACTCTAATGGGAAAAGCCAAATTGCATTGCAGCAATTTCCCACCTGCCTTGTCATCAACAAAGTCCAAGTCTGTGTTGCCAAAAATCAATGGGAATTTCATTATGGACTAAATTACAAGATACAAGAAGGAGGGGAAAAACAACAACCCCCCCCCCCCATGTATTTCTAAGTTCTAGTTCTTATATGTAGTTCAATCACGTTACAATGCATGTGAGCTGGTATTTTCTTGAGTGTTACAATCAGTTGGCTGTAAAACAAGGATATTGCATTTATCATGCATGCAGAGGGAAAAATATTTGTGGGAATGCACCTTTGCAACAGAGAGCCAAAGCTTTACAATATCCTAATTGTTCACAGCAAAACATCATCCAGAGGGTATTCCTCTATGTTCTACAGCTTTTAATAAACCAGGTAACTCTCTCATCTCTACTGCAAAAAACACAACCTAAAAACAAAAAGGGGCAAAACTTACTTTTAAACATATTCTAGTGGCTTTAAGAGTTAAAAAAATTCTCAACTCACCATCAGCATCCCACTCTAATGAGACTCCACTGCTGAAGCACCTCACAGACCTGCAGCTGCGCTGCTCTCCCCACCCAGGTGAATGAGGCAATGCAGGAGCTGGCATGCCAGCCTGCAGTTAACAGTCTTTCTTGCTCAATGGAGGCTGTGGGAGAGCTCACCTGCCAGCAAAGCCGCTCCTTGTCAGTTGGCAGCCAGCTCATAACCTGAGGTAAAAAAGATGCTCCCTGCAGGAATATAAATGACTATCCTTGTCACTGGCGTGGATGTCTTTATCATCTGTACTACCACTATTAAGATGCTGACTACACATCTCTGTTGATTTCAGGTTGAAAACTATTTCAATTTTTACTTTTCCCTTGGAAAGAGATGAGTAAAAGAATAGCTTTGTGGCAGTCAATAAAAAGGGCATTTTCTTTTTGTCACTGAATTTTGAGGTGTTTGTCTATTTGCTGTCTCTGATGTGCATATTTTAGGGATTTCTTTGTAATCATAAAGCAAGAATTTATTACTTAAAACTTGAAAGAATCATGATACAGGACGGCAGAATCTCTCTGTGGTTGGAAGAGACCTTTAAGGATCAAGTCCAACTGTTACAGTACATACAGAACACCCAGGATTTACAGTTCATTTCCTTATGCAATCCACTTCGGTGACCATAAAAAAAAAATCCATCTTCAATTATTTACAGGCATTTCCTCTCCCGTCCAAAGTGTTGGTTAACCTGAAGGACAGAAATGTGCAAGCTCCCATTGTCTTGTGCTTATCACCAGATCCCACCAACCACTCTGATGCTAACTGCTTTTATTTGAGGTTTGATACTGTCTTTTGGGGGAAATGTGTATCTAGGTCCACCTCTGGCCTCAATTACCTGGTGAAGCAGGTTAAAACTAAGAAACTGCTTTGCTCCTGGGTTTCGGTACCAATTTTGTGGTGGGTTCAAGACCACAAGTAAAGATAAAGGACAAGAAAACAAAGCAGTTAGGTCTTGATGAGAGCTCAGATAAAAGTTGACAGACAATGGATAGCTTAGGGAAAAGGGTTTATTAACTCTATAACTGTATATAGAAAAGAAGGAAAGGTTAAGCAAGTTAGCACACACAAACTAGAAACTGTCACAAATGTGATCACACATTCTGAGAAAAATACAATGGGAGACCAGTATCGTATCGGTCCTTGGGTCTTCCTTCACACTAGAGACCTCAGGGAAAAGAGCATGTCAGTCAAGTAGAGATGAGAACCACCACTCTCTCTACTATTCATGCATCACCCCTGCCTGTGAAATAGCAGCAGCCAGGCTGTTTGCAGACTGGTGAATTCTTCAGTCCTTCAGCGTAGCTCATCTTTTATTCTCTCCAGCTCATCGGGCAGGCCTGATTCCTCAGCACCTGAGCTGCATCCCTCGATGCAGGAGACATGCTTTCAAACAAAGAACCCAGATGCTGCTTTTCATGCCCAAGGTTTAAGGATTCTCAAGTCCTTCTGCTTTCTTCAGCTACGCATGGAGGAATTCTCTCAAATATTTGAGCACCCCCAGTCTTTCTCAGCAGCAGAAATGACAAACTGTCTTTCTTCCTGCTGATCAATGCCCTCTAAAATGGCAGAGGCGGACCCTGGCCCTGGCCAGGACCCAAGATAGAGATACTAACCACATGGGCGCATCAGCACAGGTCCCCTCACACTGCAAAACGTGGCCAGGAGGGCTCCATGACCCTCCCTTCCCCTCCTCTTCTCTCCTCCTGTCTCAGCTCCCAGGGAAAAAGAGAAATCACTTCAGGTCACCGCAAGTTGCTGAACAGCTGCTCCATGGTGGGGGTGTGATGGTAGATCAGCACTAAAGTCTTGCTTTTCCCATCTGTGGTGTCAGGTACGGGCCAGGGCTAGGGGCCGGGCCCCAGGGCTGTGCGGTGCTGCCACAGTCCTTCCCAAGGCAGAGCAGGGCCAGGGCCCAGGCCGCAGCAGGCCTGTCTTTCCCCCCAACCCTGGAAGTGTTGGATGGGGTTAGCATGGCACAGCAGCCCTGCACTGGGCTGGAAGCCCTCCACAAAAAGAGGCAGGGCCAAGATCACTGGCCTCTTTTACAGCAACACCCATTAAGGTCAGGTCTTGGGACAGTGTCAGCTTCCCCCAGGGCAGCTCACTGGGGGGGGTGCTATTAAAGCAAAATGACTTTTTTTCATGAAAGGGCAAATCTGTATATCTGAAAATTCTGGTAATTTTCAAACTGCAACACCTAACATGGCTCCTCACCCTTCACAAATGCTTCACATTTCCCAAGTCATTAGGAAGAGATTCGCCAACCCAGGGCCTAATGTGGACTGCTGTTTCCTTGACAGCCTCAAGGACCACATCAAAGGTGAACCAGTCCGGCCTCACAGAATCTTAGAATGGTTTAGGTTGGAAAGGACATCAGAGATCTAGTTCCTACCCCACTACTACAGACAGTGCCACCTCTCTCCAGACCAGATTGCCCAGAGGCCCATACAACCTGATCTTCAACATCCACAGCCTCCTCGGGCAACCTGTCCCAGTACCTAACCACCCTCAGAGTGAGGAACTTCTTCCCAAGATCTAATCTAAATTTACCCTTTTTCAATTTTAAAACATCCCCCATGTCCTATCACTAGAATCCCTCACAAGAAGTCTCTCTCTAGCTCTCCTGAAGGCCCCCTTCAAGTACTGCTAAAAGGTCCTCCTAGAGCCTTCTCTTCTCCAGGCTGGACAGTTCTGTTTCCTTCAGCTTGTCTTCGTATGAGACGTGCTTCAGCCCTCTGATCTGTCCTGTGTCCTCCTCTGGACATGCTCCAACTGTTCAACGTCCTTCTTATAAGGGGGACTCCAGCGAGGCCAGATGCAACGGGAGACCCATCCCATTTCCCCGTTATCCTTCGCAGATCTTTCAACCGGGAGCGGCAAGGAAGGGCCTCAGTGAAGGCACCCGGCGGCTCCAGCCCTTGTTCCCCAGCGTGGCGGCACTTCCCCTCCCCCTTCAAGGCCGAGCCCCACGACGAAGCGGCCAGGCTCGACCCTTGCGGCGCCTCAGGGCAGCCGCTCCGCGACCCGGCAAAGCGCCAACCCGCTCCCGCCGCTGCCACCTGCCGGCCCCGCCCGCTGCAGCGCGGGCCCCTGGCACTGCCCCGCCCCCCCCCCGGCCTCCGCGTTTCCCGGAAAGGTTCTCCTTCCGGTCCGAAGCAGCTGTTCACTTCCGGTTCCGTGCCCCCAACATGGCGGCGGTCCCTGCGCCTAGCGGGCTCTGAGCGCTGCGGAGCCGCCCCGCTGCCATCGACACCGCCACCCGCGCCGGGGTTTGTCCCCGGCCTCGCCGCTGCCTCCGTGCGGGGCGAGTCAGGCCGGGTGTCGGTGCGGCCCAGAGCCGGAGCCTGCCCCGGGCTGCCCAGCGGTTCCTGCCCGGGGGTGAGGCGCTGCCGCCATGGCGCCGGTGCAGCTGGAGAGCAACCAGCTGGTGCCGGCTGGCGGGGGCCCCGCATCAGCCCCGGCCCCGCCGGCCCCCGGCGCCGTGACAGCCGCCGCCAGCCCCGGCTACCGGCTCAGCACACTCATCGAATTCCTCCTGCACCGCACCTACGCCGAGCTCACCGTGCTGGCCGAACTGTGAGTGCCCAAAGCCCCCCCCCGAGCCCGGGCCCGATCCGAGCCCAGTCCTACGGTGCCGCCTCCTGGCATCCCGGGCTGGTTGTGGATTAGGCCTCGGCTGGTATCGGACCCCATCCCTGTCGGGACTACAGTGGTGCGGGGTGGTTGGTTGATCCCTTCCCGTTTCCCACCTTGGGGACATACCCTGTTCTCTGCATGTGGCTGCTTTCAGGACTTCAGTAGCTGAGCGATCTGTCTTAGGGACAGTAATGGTGAGGGATGCGCAGCAGCTGGATGCACAGTGCTACTAAGTCACTGGCCAGTCAAAACCCCAACTGTAGCGTTCGTACTGAAACGGAGGTATTTTCAGGTGCTGCGACTTCTTGAAGTGCCTGTGCACTTTTAAAAAAGGTGTTATTTGGGGGAAATAAGTCACATTTATTGTATGATTGGACATACTGATGCTTTTGTGTTTGAAGTAGTGAAACAAACGGATGTTTTGGGGTGAGGAGAAGCTTTTTCTAAAAGCATTTGGACTCTGAGTCCCTTTTCCCTTTTACTTTGTGTAACTTTAGAGGTGGGGAAACTACATGTCTTAAGAAGTGACATACAGAAGGGGGGAGAGGTATAGTTCTTGCATCTTGTAAGTATGCAAACAGTTTTACTCGAATTGGTATTAAGAGTATTCAAACTCTGGAAAGGACATGTAGTTTTAGAATGCCAGTTTACTTTGGAAGAACTTTGCAAGAGTCAGTCAGAAAGTCTTTCCTGTATACTCATGATATAGGTAGACAGTAATTGGTACTGTATGTGCTCTTGTAGGACTCTAATGTCTGTGATGCCTCTTATTCTTGTTTTAAGGCATAAAAGAGGTCTTTTTGACTGAAGTACATGATTAAGATACAAAATAAAATGGGAGGTGTGAACCACATGTGGGGAATCCTTTGGGTGCTTTGATTCACCAAGTGAATCCAGCTATCCAACAAGCTATGTGATGTCTCTTCTAAAAGCAGAGTGAGCTAGATGTTCCCACTATATTTCCCCATAAAGCATGGATTCGGCTTGTAGAAAGCCCAGCTGGCAAGTATTCTCCTCCCCTCCCACAAAATTATTTCTCATTCTTCTACCAGCAGAAGTTTAGTCCTGAAATAAAACCAGTAACTTTTTGAAGGAGATGCCTGTGATACGTATAGAACCCTGTAGAAACGCAGTCTCCTCTCTGCAGTTGCACAGGCTGTTGATGAAGCTGTGCAGTGTGGCATTACTCTACTTTTATGCTGATTTAAAAAGGGAAGAGCATCTCATTTCAGGCAGAGTGGGAAACGGATTATTTTAACACCTGCTGCAGCTGTTTCAAGATTGCTATTATGAACTAAATAATTCTAGTCGTATTTGCTTAGTAAGGGTCGCTAATTATAAAGCACAGGCAGTGATGCTGTGTGGCTCCTTAGATGAGCAGAAATCTTGAGATTTCAGCAAACTTTTAAATTAATTTGACCAGTTCCAGCCTGCCTGGTACAGCGTAGCAGCAGGTAACCTGTGATGCTGTCATATACCTGGTTGTATTTTATTTTCCCCCTCCACTACACGGCTTTCTAGAGCTGTCAAGCTACTTCCTTTATCAAACGTGTATGAGACGACTGCATGTAGAAAACATACATGACTGTAGAAATGCTCTTTATGCAGAAGTAGTTCTTGCACTAATAGAATTTCTAATAGTCTGAAGTGTAACAGAACAATATATAATGTGCTCTTTTTCTTTTCTCTTTTTAATGTAGGTTACCAAGAAAGACTGATATGGAAAGGTGAGTTACAGTAAGACAATCTGTAATGCATGTTAAGAACTTAGCTTAGGATCTTGAACTGTTTGAATAACTTATGTTTCTCCTAACTGTAGATGTTATGTGAGTAAATAAACCTTGTTGATCATGTTGTCACTACACAGTTTCAAGATTTTTCTCAGCACCAATGGCAATATTAGTTTATGCTGGGTTTTGGTTTTGTTGTTTGGGGTTTTTATTCTTATGCTGTTCAGTAACATGCTGTTGCAGTAGAGTGAAGTCTTAAGGATGTTTTTCTCGTGAGTCTTGAAGCAAAGAAGTGACAGTAAAGCTGATATGAAAGGGAACTGGAGAACCTAAATAGATCCAATTTAGTATGATGTAAAAACTTCGTTTAGAAGTAACAGTTCAGCAATGAAAACAAGGTAAAAACCAGGTTTTTTTCATGGTGCTTGTACTTATCATGGGCACTCTTTCCTGCTCTTGTTCTACGAATTTGTGAACTGTGAAGATTGTTAGAGAATAAACATAAGAGACCAGAACGGGCTTCTTTCCCTCCACACCCCAATCCTCAAGATGAGAAAAGTTAGTTTACTTTTCAGGGGTGGGGTGGGAGTAGTGGGGTGGTGGTGAATAAATAATGAAATTTCTCAGAAGTTTTTTTCCTATATTTGTGTCACTTGTCTTTTGTTTTCTTGGGAGCTGTGTAGCAGCTATGGTATCCCCAAGAATCTTAATAGAGTTCTCTGTGCCAGGTTGGTCATTAATTCCGTTACATCAACTCTTCCAAAACTCCTGTAACACAGCGTGGAATTGATCCCATTTTCAGGGGATCATAACCTGGGATGATTCCTTGTGCCCCTTTTCCTTGTGTATAGTATCTTGTAAAAAAAAGTTGGGCTTTTTAATTATCACTTTGTTTTGCTGAGGAAATTGCATTCATCTTAGTTCTAAATCTTTGTCTTCCTGTTGTGGTGGCTTCTTTGATTTACATACTTAGTATTTCTTGGTAAAGCTGAGACCTACTGTGTAGGGAATGCAGGTTTGGAGCAACAACTTAAATTCTAATGGATTGCAGATAAAAGAAAATGACTGCCTTCTGTGATTATAGAATGTCCTGCAATTAAAATAGTCTTGAAATTAAATGTTCATATCTCTTTTAGATTTAATTTACAGCTCTTGATGAAGTGGCTCTCTAGTTCTTGGAGGAAATCTGTAAGAAATGAGGTTTATTTTTCCTAAGTTTAGCAGCTGTGATGGCAGCAGTAGTTGGGCTTCAAGCTCTGCATCTTGAAACTAGCCTGGTGTTACGCTTTAAAAGCCGAGTAGAATCTCTAAATTTAATTTGTGTGTTTTATGCAGAAAAGGTTAAAGTTTGGGGTTAAAAAATTGTCTATATACCCCATTCTCCCTTCTCTTCTACCCCCTCAGTGACTTCCACCTTCTTCACTTCTTTGACTCTTTCCATCTTGGACTGTTTGGAGATGTCACTTCTGATCTGATGACATGGCATACGTGCCATTTGGTGAAGATGTGACAGTGTTATAAATTCATAAAAGCAAGTTCGTTGCATGTACTATGTATGCAAGTACATAGTGTCCTAGGTTAGTAGCTAAAAGGTGCTGTCATAAGAAAACCTGACAGGAAATCATACCTTGTAGTGTAATATGACCATTCTTTGTAAAGAGTAATTTATTAATTACCAGTGATAGCAATGAGTAACTTTTTTTGCAGCAATAAAGTGGTTGGATTGAAAAAACAATTAGTACTGTGGTGTAAAATTAGTAGTGCTGAGTTTTGGGGGAAGTCCAGGGCCTCACTTCTTGATAATTGAAACCTTTTTTTTTTTTGCCACTCTATGATCTTTTCCTTTTTATCCTCCAGTAAAATGTGATATATGGATAGTTTTATCTAAATGCACTAATGGCTGTGTAAGATTTAAGTGGAACTTGGATAATAACTTCACAAGGCCCTACCTTCTGTTGGAGGCAAATGGAGTGTAAAACCTTACACCATCATTCCCGACTGAACAGTTCCTGCTGAGAAGTGTTTAAAAGAGAAGTACTTTTATAATGTTCCCAAGTGCTATGTAAACTTACTGATTTCATGAAAGCAAGAAGATTTCCTACTAGTTCTGCAGTAGTGAGTGAACAAGACTGTTACTTCTCAAACTTGCAGCAAAGACTCTAATCTACACAAGGTTTAAAATAAACCCCACAAACATCTCAGAACTGTTGAAAAAAACCTGTTATTCTTGACTTCAGCAACAGTGCAATTACACTCCTAACTCTTGTGAAACATTGGAGTTCCATTCCTATCTAATGACAAATGACTGCTGCTTCACTCTTTTTGGGGATAATAATTTTGGTTGGGATGGTTCTTTGGAAGTATCTAATCCAGTCATCCTGCTTTAAGTAAAAGACAATTTCAGAGTTGATTCACTTTGCTCAGGGTCATAGCGCGCTGAGTTTTAAATATCTACAACCTTTCTGGGCAGCCTACTTCAGTCTTTGACCACCTCACTATAAGTGTCTTGTGTGCCCTAATGTCTAACTAGTTTGTCTCAGTTCTAGTTGGTGGCTGCTGTACCTCAGCCTTTTGCACTTTTGAGAAGACTGGTTCCATCTGCTCTGTGACACCTTCTTAAATATTTTAAGACAGCAGTAGGATCTGAGTGTTGCCTTGACAGCTTAAGAAGCAGCAGACAGCTTTCGCAGCCCTTCCAGAGTATGTAATTTGTTGCAGCCCCAAACCCACTTGTGTATGTCAGTATCTTTATGGACTACAGAATATAAAACTGGATGTAGTGCTTCAGATGCACTCATAAATGCTGACCTGACGTGAAAAACCACCTTCTTTGATGCAGGCTGCGCTTGTGCTAATACAGCCCATCATGGTTGCAAGGCTGCATTGCTGATGCCTATTTACCTGCCCACCTGTCACAGAACATCAGTTTGAATTTTTCTTCTGATCATGCTGTTTTCACTGCAGGAAGTTGATTGACATAGGTACTAGATTTTAGCAATTTCTATATGAAGTTTGCCTAAGAGATTGCTGGCTTTCTAAAGTCTCTCCTTCAATTCCCATAAAGGTTTTCTGAATCTTTTGAAATTCTCAACATCTTGTTTTCATAGTGCAGTAGCTGTTGGAGCATTGTGTACATACAGCAGCTTGTTCACAACTTAAAATGGCATTCAGCCTGATCCAGAGATTTCAAGACTTCTGCTCCAGGGCCCAGGCTGGACTTGATGATCT
Organism: Rhinopomastus cyanomelas; assembly: GCA_013400115.1. Taxonomy (NCBI): domain Eukaryota; kingdom Metazoa; phylum Chordata; class Aves; order Bucerotiformes; family Rhinopomastidae; genus Rhinopomastus; species Rhinopomastus cyanomelas. The sequence goes on along the minus strand of VXBP01000958.1, from coordinate 229,823 downwards.
TAGAAGTCTTTTCCAGCCTCAATGATTCTGTGATGTTAGTGACTTAATGCCTAAGTTCTTGGATGTGTCTTTTAGTGGGTAATGCAAGAAACTGGACCAGATGTTGTTAGTTGTACTTCTCTTACAAGATGTTCATCTCTTACAAGCAGGTTGTGCTTTATTTACTGTATGAAAGAGTTAACCTCAGTATGTTTTCAGCAAAACCAGGCGCTGCATGCATTATACACACCTGTAGTGATTTGGGTGGCAAGGGACCTTAAAAATCATTTCGTTCAAAGCTCCCTGCTGTGGGCAGGGACATCTTCTGCTAGTTCAAGAACGTATGTAGGGGTTTATAAGTATTTTTTTTACAGATTAGGATCAGAAGAAGATGGGAATTCTGTTTGGTAGAGGCTGTTAATCTGTTGCACTGATTAATGGTGGTTTTTTTCAAAATTTTCTTGTTGTCTTAGAAAACAGTCTCGAGAGTACTTCTTGGATTTTGGTTTTTTTTTTTCAAACTAAATAGAAAACCATGGTGAAATCAGTAAACTGAGTGTGTAGAAAGGGAGACAAACCTCTATAAGCCGCAGATGAAATGCTGTTTTAATGTGTGTGGTATTACAGGTTGGTGTATCTGTGTTCCTTGTCTGCTGCATCTACAGTGTAGATCTGTCATGAAGGGGGAAAAGCTGAGTGTGCTCCTGCTTTGCTTTTACCAAAAATAACTCTTTAAAACACACAGGTAGAAGTGGCTGCGTTTTGACTGTCTAGTACAGAGCGCGGTGGGAGAAATATTGACTCTCAGTAATTAAATATAAGTTTTAGAAAAATTAGTAGAAGGATCTTCCCTACCACCACCACATTTCCCAGCCCAATGGCTGCATGTGGTAACATACTGTGCAAGGACACATTTTACAATTCCTGGTGGGATACTTTGTTGAGTAAAAGTTGTAAAAATAATTCAGTTGAGTTCACTATGAAGTTATTTATCTTGAAATGAGTGATCAATCCATGTGAGTATGCTTTTTTAATTTCCCAATACGGTCTTGGTTGGTTAGCGTTTGGGATTTCAAAACAGTCAGGTCTGGGGTTTTTTTTCCTATGTTCTAACCAAACAAGCTGTGTGTTAGTGATGCCTCCATGAACAAAATTAGTAGTTACCATTACAGCTTTTTTTACTGAGTTAAATTACAGCTGTGTTACATTAATCTGAGCAACGGCTTAATGTACATACTTTTTTTTTTCCCAGAAAAATAGAAATAGTGCAGTTTGCAAGTCGCACTCGCCAACTGTTTGTTCGTCTGCTAGCCTTAGTCAAATGGGCTAATAATGCTGGAAAGGTGGAAAAATGTGCGGTAAGTTAGCAACAGCTGTTAGTATGAATCTTCAAGTGGTACGGGAGTTTGGCACACCCTCAACTCCTCACTGTAGAATTTTTTTTAAAAAACTTATTTGTTAGACAATTTATTGTCAAACTATAGCTAGATTTCTTCCTGTTTAGAGATTGCATAATCCTGTCTTTTAAAAATTCGTGTTTTTTGCTAGTCATCAATGGCAAAACAGTGAAAGGCTTGCCTGCACATAGTTTCAGAAGTGCTTTGGGGCTAGGTGATAGGACAGGGAAGGTAGTGATCACTATGTTAGTTCTTAGTGTCACTTTTATCTTGCCCTTGCTTAAGTAAGAACAAAGTCTAGAATATTACCAAAAAAAAAAAGTGATTCTGCTGTGGCGGGGGATTGGGCTAGATGATCTTTCGGCGTCCCTTCCAATCCCTAATGATTCTATGATTCTAAGCCTTGAGTGATTACGAGCAAGTATGGCTGCATTCCAGTAGCAGTCATCAGATAGAGTTGGGAGCCTCTACAGACCATCCACAGCATCAGAAAGGGCATGCATGTTTAAAAAGTCCTTATCATGCATATAAGAAATGGACAGAATATTCATTCTTCATGTATTTTATGGGTGTACTTACTTGAATTGGAAGTAACAGATAAAATCCACTCACTCATTTGCACTAGATGAAAGGGGCATAAAACTTGTGCATTTTTGGACACATAATGTGTTTTTCTCTTTTCTCCCCGTCCTCTACAGATGATATCAAGTTTTTTAGATCAGCAGGCGATTCTGTTTGTGGACACTGCTGATCGCCTAGCGTCGCTAGCTAGAGATGCCTTGGTTCACGCTCGTCTACCTAGTTTTGCTATCCCATATGCTATTGATGTCCTTACAACTGGATCATACCCACGCCTGCCTACCTGCATTCGGGTAAGTAGTGCCACCACGTAGCCGGAAGGAAAAAAGCCCCCGTGTGGTATCGAATGCATGTCAATGAAATGAACTGCCTGTGTGCCGAAGGAACTGTAGAATCAGTTTCTCATGCAGAGCATTTCCTATCTGAATAAGTTGTTTTCCCAGTACAACATTCTCTCCACTTAAACTAGCTCTATTCTAGGATGCATACAATAGCAGTTCTTCCTTGGTTCTTGAAGTATTTACTTGTGCTAAGTCATCACCCTAGAGAAATGAAGTCTGAAAAGAGTGACATCCGTTATTCTGAAGTTTTGCCTCATTTTTGTAAATGTGCTGAAATAGTTAATAGCTCTCTTCAATGCTGCTGCCTATTTCTTACTGTTAAAATGACAAGTAACAGGGTTTTGTTACTACTACAAAACAGCAGTAGTAGCTGTGACTTAGAGCCATAGCTACAAATTAGTATTTGCTTTCAAATTTTAGGATTTAAAAATAAATTTAACCTGATGTAAGGCTCTGACTTTATTTAGCAGTTTTATTCAATGGTTAGTCTAGGTAAAAATGCAAGCAACTATTGTAAACAACTCTGAGTGTAAGGCATAAAGCTTCACTTGTGTATAATGGCCTGTAGTATTTGTATTTTTAGACCAGTCTGGTTAGTTTTCACCACAGGTAATGTATTACCCGTGTCTGAGGTGTGTGGACTTGCTTGTGTTTAACAAGCTTGTATTTTAACAGGATAAAATAATCCCTCCCGACCCAATAACAAAGAGTGAAAAGCAAACCACACTACATCAGCTAAACCAGATTCTTCGACATCGACTAGTGACTACAGATCTCCCCCCACAGCTGGCAAATCTTACAGTTGGTAAGCACTGGAATTACTTTTTGAAGAATATGTAATTGCAGGCCAATTTAAAATTGTTGCTTTCGTGCTAAAGCAAAGCTAGAAGACAGCTTAAGTGAGACCAATAGGTGTGCTTCATCTGTTAAGACTGGGATCCTGCCTGTGTATAGTATCAAAATATGTGTTTTTCCCTTTTGAAAAATGAAGGCACTGGTAATAGTGTCGAAATAGCATTTACTTTGAAGAAGAAATCCTGTGCAGATAATGGCAACAGGTTGTAGACATTGTCTTGGTTTTTCAGGAAATGTGTTACAAAAATCTTGGACCAAATGATGAAACCACTCTATCTTAATTTTAAAATGTAATTTAGTTTAACTGTTCAGTCTTTCTGTAAAAACTCTTGGAACTTTAGCTTAAACTAGTCACTCTGATGCTTTTTAAACCTGTGTTTATACTTGCCTTTAGCATAAAATTTGTGCACATTTATGTGTACCTTTTGTCCTCTGGCTCACTGCAGTGACAGATTGTCTAATCTGTTCTGAGATCTTATTTAGCCCAAGTAATGGTAGACATCAAGAGGACAATTTTTAACAGGAAAGGTGACTATAAACTAGAGTAGGTTATTGCAGGATCACAAAGAATAGGGCTGGAATGGAGCTAGTCCAAGCTTCAAACTACTCAAGGTTAGCTGTGCACACCACGGACCTTGATTGAAGATGTTTCTGAAAAATCTCAGTAGTAGTTTCACTGGTCCCTGTGTGAATGTTTGCGGTGTTAGCCTTAGAGCCATACTTGTCTAACGTGAGCATACATATATATACATCTGAGTTTTTCAGATTCAGCAATTAGCTAAACATTTCTGTGACTATTAGTTTCTGGTTTGGAATTTGGTGTCTTTTAAGAGCATGTCTGGGATGCATTTGAGAAGGAAAGTCTGAAAGTTAAAATCTTTCTGATTTCTATAGGAATATTTCTGTGTTAAGTGATTGAGAAGAAGGTTGACCCACATGTTATAGTAATGGCTTGGTACTAAATTGTTTGCTCTGCCAATGTCTTTGTGACTGTACTTGCAGTAAGATATGTTCCCAGTGTTAAACTACAGCCTAGGCTGAGACAATGTTCTGAACCTCTTTTGAATGTTGCTTAAAGTATTCATTGCTGATGTAGCAAAGTATTGAAAACTAATGTCTTATCTGTGTAGTTTGTTAAGCTTGTAGTCAGCTCTGCGCATTATAGTAGCATAAGCTACTTACTGGTACTGGTTCTGTTGCAGAAGCAACTGCAAAGCCTTCAGTGTGGCACAGAAACATATGCCACAGGGCAGAAACCATAGGAAGGAAATCCCCTGTGAGTGCTAGGAGCTACTATGCTGATATTTGGAGAATTTTAGGAGACTGAAATGAAACTTTTTTTTCTTCCTTAGCCAATGGTCGTGTGAAGTTCCGAGTTGAGGGCGAGTTTGAGGCGACCTTGACAGTGATGGGTGATGACCCAGACATCCCCTGGCGCCTTCTCAAACTGGAAATTTTGGTTGAAGACAAGGAAACTGGTGGTAAAAAAAATGCAAATATTTACACTTCCGTTTTACACCATCAGAGATGAACATGATGTTACGTCTCGCTTACACTAGATCTTTTGTGTATCACAACTTACGGCTTCGTTGCTCTATACAATTGTCCTTGCTTCATAGGCTTTTAACACCTTAACAGTGGTAGATTGGGACAGTGTTGTAGACTGACAGAAGCTTCAGAGTAAACCAAGGATGTTGTTACTTTTTTAGAAGTTTTGGGATGAAAATTGGTGAACATAGTTAGTACAGTTGTATCTCTTAATTATTATATTATTTTTTTTAAATGCCTAGTTTCTTTATATCTAATTGTGAGTTATTTTTAATTCTTAAAAGATGGTCGAGCCTTGGTTCACAGCATGCAGATCAACTTCATCCATCAGTTGGTCCAGTCACGACTGTTTGCTGATGAGAAGCCACTTCAGGATATGTACAGCTGCCTGCGTATCCTTCTGAATGTTTCTTCTGAATTAGCAGTATAATGTGGCCTTGTGCTTCTTAATAGCTGGGGGTTAAGAAGGATGGATTCCCTGTTGAACTACAGGGGACTGTTTGGAGGAATAAGAATAATGGCCTCGGAAACGGCTACTTGCCAGTGCCAGCATGTAAAATTTGATTTTACACAATTAACAGCAAAGTTAAAGGTCCAGTCCTCAGGATAACAGGTTGTGTGGTAAGTCTTTGCAAGAGCAGCCAAATGCATGTGCTAGTATCAGAAGCAGAATGGAGCACGGACCTCGGAGGTGTGTGAACTGACAGTTCTTGCTGCCAAGAGCTGCAGGAAGGTGATGGCGTGTTAACTGCATTGTACCTGAATGAATAATAAAATTATAGCATGTGCAGGAGTTAGTGCAGTGGTTTTTCTACCTTCAAAGGGCAAGTTGCTTGACAAAATAAAATGGTTTTCAGTGAGCTCGTTTCTGCAGAAATAACAAGACCGTGTTCCTTTAGGATGACAGTGGAAGACAGGGTTAGAGGACACTATAGAGTAAAATGAATTTCTTTTGTTATTTATCTTCTCTTCCCTAGAAGATTATCAATGTTAAAATTTAGAAAGCAAAGCTGTGGTGACACTTTTGTCTAACACCCTGCCCTAGATAAGACTTTAAAAATAAAAAAAGAAAAGCAACTTTGAGAACTACTTGATGCTGGGTTCATGCCTTATTTCTGGATTAGTAGTGCATCAGTGTGTTTTCAGACAGTATCTTGTCTGACTTTTGCGACAAATGGATGTATGTGGTGTTCAGAAACAGATTTATGTAGCATACAGGCTTTTTGGAGGTGTCATTTCTTAACTCTGTCCACTAGATTCCTTCTGCTTAGCACTTCAGTTAGAAGTCCTGCATTCACAAACACTAATGCTGGTTCGAGAGCGCTGGGGTGACCTCGTGCAAGTGGAGCGATATCATGCAGGGAAATGTCTCTCTCTCTCTGTTTGGAAGTAAGTTAATTTTAAAAGGGCTATTAACAGACAATAAATGAATTAGTAGGAGAGTTTTCATTTACTAAGTTTGAGCCAGAAATTTCAGAATTGTACTTGAGACTCCTAAAATTTTGTCATTAAGTACCTGCACATGTTGCTTGACTTGCAGATGTGAAGGATGCACACTAGTGTACAGAACAACAGATAAAGTTATAAATAAGCTTACATTTCTGCAAGCTAATTGCATATTTAAATAGATTAATCAATTCTCTGTCAGTCTTTTATTGTATTTATTGCTTGACTTGCACTAGATAACATGTGAAAACTCAATTAAAATACACTTCTGATTGAATTTGCAGCCATCTAAAGTGTCTTTATGTATTTATAGATTACCAGTTCTGCATTAAAATGTAAATTGGAACACGGGGTTTTTTTCAGTTCAGCTGACATGGTCTTATTTTTAACCATAATTTTGATAAGGATTAGTTACTGAAAAAGCATACTTTCTGCTATTGCAGTAACACGGTTTAATTATTGTCTTTGATTTTAAGTCAACAGGTGCTTGGCAGGAAAACAGGTACAGCACCTGTTCATAAAGTCACTATAAAGATTGATGAGAATGACATCTCGAAGCCCCTACAAATATCTCATGAGCCTCCACTGCCAGCCTGTGATTCCAAACTCATGGAAAGAGCCATGAAGGTAAAGATTTGCTTTACAGTAGACAACTGTTTTATAAGTCTAAGACACAAAAGTTCTTTGCATTGTCACTTTGATTTTGCTTTGATTCTGTTTAAACAGCTGTGTCTAAGAGTCCTATTCAGCAATTGTTATTCTTGATTGTGTTGTGTTTATGCTGTGACCTAAAATGGTTGTTAAAATTATTTGCCTTCATCTTGGATATCCAGTCTATCCTTCATCCTAGATAGAGAAGTGGGCCCATATGAACCTTATGAGGTTCAGCAAAACTAAGTGCAGAGTCCTGCACCTGGGCCGGGGTAACCAGCATTACCAGTACCAGCTGGGAGAGGATCTACTGGAGAGCAGTCCTGTGGAAACGGACTTGGGTGTGCTGGTGCAATCACAGCCCAGAAGGCAAATCACATTCTGGGCTGCATCAAAAGAACTGAGGCCAGCAGATGAAGAGAGGTAATTCTGCCCCTCTAATCCTGGTGAGACCTCACCTGGAGTATTGTGTCCAGTTCTGGAGCTCCTAGCACAAGAATGATGTAGGCATACTGGAATGCTTCTAGAGGAGGGCCACTAAAGTGATCGGGGAGTGGGGCGTCTCTCATATGGCCTCTCTTATAGCTTGGAAAAAAGGAGATTCAGGGGTGACCTCATTAATGTTCATAAATATGGAAAGGACAGGTTTCAGGAGGGTGGATCCAGGCTCTTCTTAATGTCATCTAGTGATAGGACTAGGGGGCAATGAGTGTAAACTGAAACATAGGAGGTTCCATATAAATATGAGAAGGAACTTCTTCACGGTGAGGATGACAGAGCACTGGAACAGGCTGCCCAGGGGGGTTGCGGAGTCTCCTTCTCTGGAGACATTTAAAACCCGCCTGGACATGTTCCTCTGTGACTTGATCTAGGTGATCCTGCTCTGGCAGGGGGATTGGACTGGATGATCTCTTGAAGTCCCTTCCAATCCTTAATGTTCTGTGATTCTGTGTCACTTGAATTTGCTACTCAGCAGTGCTGTTCACCTCAGAAAATCCTACATTATGATTTAGAAATCTGTACATACTTTGAGCCTTTTGTTTCCCAAGTCTGTCAGACAATTCTCTGTACGGTGAATGACAAGAACTTCTCATGTTTGGGCTACAGAGTCATGTGGGAGACTTGGTGGAGCATGATAGCCTTGCACTTGTCCTGATTTAGATTATTTTGTGCCCATTTGGATTTTCTCAGGGTCATTAGAATACAATAGACAACTAGGGACAATGTTATTGTAAAGAAAGAATAACACGTTAACAGAAAGTAAAGAAAGTGTCAAACCCAACCTGACAAGAAAAAAAACCTGCAAAACTGCTGATAAAGCAGTCTCTCCCTGGCCAGGGCTCCCCCCAGCTTCTTCCCTGACTTTGTCTCTACTCCACCATGAAAACAGTTGAAAACAGTCGAGCTACTCTAGTGCTGTGAAAATGTCACAAAGACACCAATCTTGTAAAAAAGAGAGAAGAAAGGGGGAAGGGAATTAATTGTTTTTCACTGGGTCTGCGTGGCAGAAATGCAGGTTTTGCTGCGATGACCCCAGAGCTTAAGAAAGGAATGTCTTCTGCTTTCCAAAAATTATTCAGGCTAAATACAAGATTATAAGAAGAGATATCTGGCTATCCCTTGTCACCTGGCATGTGAGTCATGTAATATTGAAGGCGTCTCCCCCACAATAGTACTCTACATCAAGTAGAAATTCTACTATTATTACAGTAAATATATACTGAATACAGAAAGTGTGTACTAAGACTATTAAATATACAGTTAATTTAGTAAAGATTTTGTATTTATGCCTAAATCCAGGAAAAGCTGTTTTGTGTAGAACCTGTGCTGGAGTTCTGCTGGAGCTGATGCAGTCCAAGCTAGCCAAATCGGGTCTACAGACTGCAGATTAAGATAGGAGTCCACTGTCAATTTGACTGCTGTCAAAGTTAAGACTGGCACCTTTCATAAGAACTTGCTCTGAAGTTAAAGAAACCTCTCAGCTGTGGTATCCTCTGCGGTTCTAGTGTTTGAATGGTGATCTCATCTGTGATGACACAGATAGCACACTGTGTTTCTGTGTGTTTAAGGTGGTGTATAAAACGGTGGCATGAACAAAGATTTTTGTCTGAGCAGATTATGCATGAACCTAATGCATATGGCTACATTAATTGGATGTAGCCATAGAACCTGTAGTCACTTGTTTGTGAGGAAAGTTTAACTCAGCAGCTGCTGAGTTGAAATGCTGTTTGGATGAGAGCACTTTATTTTTAAGGCCTTGTCTTTAGAGGTCTTTTAGCTGGTCTGTAGAGGGAGATCATTCTGGTACACACAAGGGCAGAATCTGAAATGCTGTTCTGGATAAACCTCTTCTGCTTTTATGTCATCCATTCTACTCTAGCATATTTCAACTTAAACAGTTTTAAAAGCAGTGCGAGCTTAACTAGAGAAAGGTTTTCTAGTGAAATGTGGCTTTGCTTATGCAAAATGTGTAAATATGTTTGCAAATGGAATGAATGTCAGCTCAAAAGCTTGAATTTAGGTTGCAGAAGTAAGCTACAGTGAACATGAGTGGTGGTGTAAAATTCGCCACTGGCAGTGCAGCAGCCTCTACACACTCCTGGATTCAGTAAGGAGGGCATCTTCTGTATCTGCCACTGTGTCTTCACTGCATTAATTAGTGCCCCATTAGCAGACCTAGCCACAGTCTGTTGTTTTTCATGGTACACATGCGTTGGTGTAGAGGCAACCATGTTCTAATAGTGTTGTTTGGGGAGATGGTGTAGGTTTCTTGTTTTCCCTTAGCTGAAGCTAGTTATAAACAGATGCTAAGCTGGAAAACACTCCAACCTTGGTCTAGACTGTGCTGTTCCCAAGAAAGGTTGGACCAGATGATCCTTGACAAAAAGTAGGTCTGCACAGGGAGTGATAATGGATTAGTATATGAAACTTCTTCTCTTTTACATTTCTTCTACTCTTTTCTCTAAAATCCCCCCACTGTCTGCTGCACAGACAGAATCTTGTGCTAGTTGATTGTACTTTCTAGCGATCCAAATACTGAAATTAGTGGTTTGTTTGGTTTACCACAGTTCTTTCTGAAATTGTTTTATTGAGTAGCTTTGTGTGCTAATGCCAAAAGTGTACACATCAAATTCTAACTTGCTCAAGTATGTTTGGTGTTTTTTTTTTACAGATTGACCACCTATCAATAGAAAAGCTTCTAATAGACAGTGTCCATGCAAGAGCTCATCAAAAACTTCAGGAGTTGAAAGCCGTTCTTAAGAGCTACAACGTTAATGACAATTGTACGTGTTTTCTACTGAAGCTTGTTTCAAAATAATTTCCATTTGTGCCTTTATTCTTGGTCTGTCTGTCTTGTCTTTGTTATTTTAAATGCAAATAGAAAAAAATAAGGGAAATGTGTTCAGAATTTACACAACTTGGCTTTAAATTATTCTGCATTGATAATTGTAAAATACTCCTACCTCTAAATGCAGTATATTTCGATGAAGCTAGTAGAGCATTATAGTATGGGTTGAAGCTGTCTACTGTAACACTTGTATGTGTTCAGAGTTAAAACAAAATCCTTCACTATCTTGAGCCAGCTTTGCATAGGACTTTGTTTAAACAGTTGTTGCAACTATTAGGATTTGAATTGAGTTTATAGTCATGATGAAGTAAATTAAAATATATTCAAGGATTAATAATCTATTTTAAATTTGCTCTGTCTTGTTGATTTGTTACTAGTTCTATTTTCACAGAGAAATTCTTACTAACAGTGTAATAACATACAAGGAAAGATTGCCTCCATACAAATAACAGATTTTGTACTTATAATGAGCTACATTTTAATACGATAAACTTGAATTTTATGTCCAATTATTAACATCAATTTTTGTTTAGCGTTCATTGAGACGGCTCTTCCAACTCTTGTAATTCCAATTTTGGAACCCTGTGGCCGATCGGAGTGCCTGCATGTGTTTGTTGATCTCCACTCCGGAATGTTTCAACTCATGCTATATGGTGTTGGTAAGTCGGTGCAAAACCAGATTGTATTTAAAATCTTGCAAGGTTCTTGCATTTTGAGGTAATTCTTGTTGTGAGCAGTTCTTTCAAATCTGTGAAGGTCTGTAAGGAAGCCAGGACAATGCGAATGAACGCTCCGCTTGGGTCTTCGTCTAGGTATTCAAGCACTGAGTCATTTCTTGTCTATCTTTATCTCTCTATCTCATCTCACAATAAGCCAAATGAAGGAGACAAGGGTCAACAATTAACAGATTGTACCGGGAGAGGTTTCGTATCAGTATAAAAAAGAAATTTTTTACAATGAAAACAATCAAATCACTAGAATAACCACCATAGTGGTGTGGTCAAGGCACATCACTGGATATTTTCCAGATGTAGTTGGACCAGGTGTTAGATAATCTCATCGAGGCTTTCTTTCCCATGAAATGTTGGACCAGATGATCCTTTGAGGTCACTTCCAGCCTGGGCTGTTCTGTGCTTAATTGTTTGTTAAATTAGGTGGGTCACTCATTAAAAGATAAAAACTGATTTGAAGAGCAGATGTTAAGACCATTCACTGATCAAATGTTCTTTCAGATCAACTGACACTTGATGACATAGAGAAGTCTGTTAATGATGATATGAAGCGTATCATTCCTTGGCTCCAGCAGCTCAAGTAAGTGACTGAATGATTTACATACAATAAATCACCACATTTGTATTTTGGATGATCACACTTGCATGGCTTTGTGTTTTACCACAGCAGAGGATATACTTTCTTGCTGTTCTAAGCAACCTTGAGTATTTGCCATCTAGTCTAGATGGGTGGAGGAAATGCGAGTTTGGTCTGGGGTTGATTCCATAGTCCTCCTTTAGCCTTACACTCAGTCTCATGCATTGGTACACACACACACACACACACTCTGCATGAAGTCTTTTCACTTCCAATCAGTAGCAAACCACTTGCTTCCTGAGTCTCATTTTGTGATTGTGTTCATTCTGTCTTATTTATTCCACTCTGTTTCTGCAGCTGAACTCTGCTTGTTTCTCAGGAAGAATGATTTCCCCTCTCACAGAGGAAAAACCAGGAAGTGGCCTAGGATGATTTAAATAAATACCTGTTTAACTTTTAACACTTCAGCCCTTGCTGGTTTAAACCTCTAACCTTCTTTCCATAAAGCCTTGAGATTTAAGCACAAGATACATTTGGCTCCCATAAGAGGTTATAGTAGATAATACAAATACAGTTTGCTTCTGCAAGAAAACTAAGTTCCACCTGCTCTGTCATTGTGGAAATTCCCAGTACTCTGAACTAATTGCAGGGTGAAACCCTCTGTGTGAGGAATTTGCTTCTAAAAGAAGCATGATGACGCATGAAGCGCTGGCACCCTGGAGAAACTAATCAGCCTCCCTTTGTTATAAATAAGGTTCTTGAGATAATGGCTTGGGTAGTGCTGCAGTTTTTGAGGAAGCTAGGCAGTCCCACAAAATGTCTTTTAGGGCTGCTGTATGTAACATCTATCTACGAGAATAAGTGTGCATCATGATGGAAAGGTGCTGGTTTTGGTGAGCATTGGCTGAAAAAACAAGCCACAGATTTCAGAGCCCCTTTCAAACCTAGGTAGGCTTTCTGGCCTTATCCAAAAGGATAGCCAACATCCTTTTGGAGTAGGACAAAGTTCTATTACAGACATTAGAATATATTTGGTGTCTTATTCAGATGAATGAATTTGTTCATATCAGCAGCCACAGAGTGATGCCCACCTTTGGGGACTTCTTATACTATGTTGCTAGTCAACATATGGAAGCAAAGATTTTCTATACCAAAAAATAACTGCATGTTTTTTAGTTCTTCCCTTCTTTTTTTGTGTTACAATTTCATACTGTGATATATACAAAAGTATGTATTCCTTCAGCAAATGATTTTGGATGACTTGTGCAGCAGTGATAATGTTAGCTGAGGGTGTGACCGACTCTTGATTTTACAGTAATGCTCTGAAAATCAGTATGCTGGAATAATGTAAAAAAGTTTCAAGGTACTAATACCTTTGTTTTCATACCAGGTTCTGGCTTGGACAGCAACGCTGCAAGCAGTCTATAAAACATCTGCCTACAGTGAGCAGTGAAACTCTTCAACTAGCTAATTATGCTAGCCATCCAGTAGGAAGCCTTTCCAAACACAAACTCTTTATCAAACTCACTCGCCTTCCACAATACTACATTGTAAGTAACTGAAAAATGCTTCTATCTTTCACTCACAGTCATGGATATACCAGCCAGTTTGTCTGCTGTACTGTTAACTCTAACTAGAAACCAAGTGATTGAATAATCAAGAAGTGTGTTCAACCTGCCCTGCTCCCTTCCTTCTCTCATTCAGTGGGTTTGTTAAGCAGTCAGGCTAATAGAGAGGAGGGGACATAAATTGTAGAATCATAGAATGGCTGAGGTTGGAAGGTACCTTAGAGATCATACCGCTACTCTGCACTGGTGAGACCACATCTGGAGTATTGTGTCCAGTTCTGGGCCCCTCAGTTGAAGACGGATGTGGAGCTGCTGGAGAGAGTCCAGCGTAAGGCAACGAGGATGATGAAGGAGGTGGAAGACCTCCCTTATGAGGAGAGGCTGAGGGAGCTGGGTCTCTTTAGCTTGGAAAAGAGGAGAGTAAGGGATGACCTCATTAATGTCTACAACTATTTGAATGGTGGGTGTCAGGAGGGTGGAGCCAGGCTCTTCTTGATGTCATCTAGTGATAGGACAAGGGGCAATGGTTGTAAGCTGGATCATAGGAGGCTCCACATAAATACGAGAAGGAACTTCTTCCCAGTGAGGGTGACGGAGCACTGGAACGGGCTGCCCAGGGAGGTTGTGGAGTCTCTGTCACAGGAGACGTTTAAAACCTGCCTGGATGTGTTCCTGTGTGACTTGGTCTAGGTGATCCTGGTGTGTCAGGGGGATTGATCTTTCGAGATCACTTCCAATCCCTAATGATTCTATGATTCTATGATCATTTACTCCAACCTCCCTGCCATGGGCAGGGATGCCTCTTACATCAACTTGGTTGCTCAAGGTCTCATCTAGCCTGTCCTTGAACACTTCCACAGAGTGGGCATCCACAACCTCCCCAGGCAATCTATTCCAGATTCTCTCCACCCTTCTACAGAAGAATTTCTTCCTAAGATCTAGTCTAAGCCTACTCTCCTTCACTTTAAAACCATTTCCCCTTGTCCTGTCACTAGATGCCCTTGTGTAAAGTCCCTCTTCAGTCTCTTCCTGTAAATAAAGGTTTATTACTCAGCAGTCTTCACTTTCTCTTTTTGTTACCAGAAAGGACTCCTTCCCTAGCCCCAC
>VXBP01000958.1:53890-215495 GCA_013400115.1 Rhinopomastus cyanomelas | reverse complement strand
GGGTGTCAGGAGGGTGGAGCCAGGCTCTTCTTGATGTCATCTAGTGATAGGACAAGGGGCAATGGTTGTAAGCTGGATCATAGGAGGCTCCACATAAATACGAGAAGGAACTTCTTCCCAGTGAGGGTGACGGAGCACTGGAACGGGCTGCCCAGGGAGGTTGTGGAGTCTCTGTCACAGGAGACGTTTAAAACCTGCCTGGATGTGTTCCTGTGTGACTTGGTCTAGGTGATCCTGGTGTGTCAGGGGGATTGATCTTTCGAGATCACTTCCAATCCCTAATGATTCTATGATTCTATGATCATTTACTCCAACCTCCCTGCCATGGGCAGGGATGCCTCTTACATCAACTTGGTTGCTCAAGGTCTCATCTAGCCTGTCCTTGAACACTTCCACAGAGTGGGCATCCACAACCTCCCCAGGCAATCTATTCCAGATTCTCTCCACCCTTCTACAGAAGAATTTCTTCCTAAGATCTAGTCTAAGCCTACTCTCCTTCACTTTAAAACCATTTCCCCTTGTCCTGTCACTAGATGCCCTTGTGTAAAGTCCCTCTTCAGTCTCTTCCTGTAAATAAAGGTTTATTACTCAGCAGTCTTCACTTTCTCTTTTTGTTACCAGAAAGGACTCCTTCCCTAGCCCCACAGTATTAATATTTTGAAAAATACTAATGTCTTGTATTCAAGGAAATATTTGTAGCTGGAAGCTCTTCTCAATTTGTTGTTTTGTTTAAATATAGGTTGTAGAGATGTTTGATGTTCCTGGGAACCCCACGGAACTGGAGTACAAGTACCATTTTCTCTCTGTGAGCTACGCTGAAGGAGATGACAGCCCTCCTACTGCACTTTTACTGCAGCAGTTCAAACCAAACATTGAAGAGTTGGTACTAGACACAAAAAGTGGTAAACAGATGAAAAGTGGTGTCAAGCGCAAGGTGTGTGCTTCAAAAGCCATCAGATTATGGAGTGGGAAAACTAAACACATGTTCTGATCATCAATACCAGCTGTAGTAGTATTGTTTCAAAGGTTTAGTGTGGCTGGCATCTTGCTTACTTGTATTGCAGCTTGGTTTCCTGGACTGCTTCCCTAGGGGGACTCTGGGAGACTGTTTTGCAACAGTTGTCTTTTAACTGGTGCTGGGCCTTCTAAGCTGTTCTAACAAGCCAAGGCAGAGCACTATGCTGGGGCAGAAGAGTAGCTTCTACACAGAGACCACTGTTGTCTGCACGAGGCTCTTTGTGCCATGTCAGTGTAACCTTTGAAAGACTTGCAAAGAATGATTAAAGTGACTTCAAGGGGTCAGGCTGCCATGGCTTGGTTATAGGAAATACTGTTTTAAGGAAGGAGCTGATGATAAAATGACTTTTAACCAAACTGCTTCAGGCCTGAAGTGGACCAGATCTTTTCAGAAGTTTGTGCTCAGAATGTGACACAACTAAAACTTGGATGAATGAGATTATTCTCTGTATCTTTTCAAAACATATTCTGAATGTGCAAGTACACTTGTCTTTATTTTAATTCTAGTTGTCCGGGGATCCATGTTCCATAGAACCTAAGAAACCAAAACGGTCAGGAGAAATGTGTGCCTTCAATAAAGTGCTAGCTCATATTGTAGCCATGTGTGACACGAATATGCCCTTTATAGGGCTTCGTGTGGAGGTATGTATTAAAAATTATGTTACCTTCTTCCCCTCTGCTTCTCCTCTTCTGATTATCTTGTCTTTGTGAGACTATTTGGCAAACTTGTGATGATCTCTTCACTTTAGAGTTCACCTGCCAGCTGAGCCTGAATGACTGATGCGCTGTGTTGCTCTAGTCTTGTTAGAGCTAGTTCTCTAACACCAAGCTCTGCAGAAAGCTTGACAAACTGAGGAAAAGATAAATGAGAGGATGGAAGACACGCTTGTGGGAAGGGAGGGAAAACAATTTTATACCAGATTTGCACTTAATGTGTTTTGGCTTCCCAGTGCTTCAGAATGTGAAAGATCTGTCACCCTTAGGGAGGGGGAAAAAGCCCTTGAAGTTATTTTCCTTGAGATAACATTTTTTGTGTTCATTCCTAGTTATCTAATATGGACATTCCTCACCAAGGAGTACAAGTAGAAGGAGATGGCTTCAGCCATGCAATACGTTTATTAAGGTAAGAGGTTACGCTTCAGTGTTTCATTTTAATACTGCACATAGGCCTGAGAGAAAAACTGGGATTGTTTGGCAAGTTACACTGTACTGGGGAGAGAGGGGAGTATTGATGTTTAGTTAATTGTTGTATGTATTGCACTGTCACGTGAAGCAGTGCTGGACAAAGAGGAAAATAAGAGTAGACACAGAGCCAACTGTAATTTGTCTCCTTCATTAGCTTAAACTTGAAGAGCTCTGAAAATAGTGTGATAGTCCTTGATCCTGAAATTCAGGCAGTGATGATTCATGGATGTGTAACCACAGTTTTAGATCCGATCGGAGGCTTACATACCCTGTATGTTATTTGACAATTACCAGTATGTACGTGAAGGAAAATGCGAGGAATCCCAGAAAAGGCAATTGCATGGTAAAAACCTTTTAGAGGAAATGTCCAGGAATCACATAGCAATTTCAGAGTGGAAGGGACTTGTACAGTTCTTCTGGTTCAACCATCAGCTCAAAGTACTTGTCTTTTCCAGTCTTAAAGGCTTTTTGTGCCCTCCTTGGGCACGACAATCTCAAATGCTAATTGGAAGGGAGCAGTCACTTCATTGCCTGGCTAATACAGCCCAGGATGCAGCACTCTGTCATTGCTGCAGGACTCCTGTTCAGTCTGTCTTCCAGACACCCGGGTTCTTTTTCTATGGAGCCTCTACCCAGCCAGTCAGTCCACTCAGTGCTGTTGGTTCAGGTTGTTTAGGTCCAGCTGAACTATATGAGGTTCCTGTTAACTCAGTGCGCCAGTTGTCTCTCTTAAATAGGGCTGGCCTGAGCTGAGGAATGCCAGCCACAACCAATCACTAATTAGACCTGCAGCTATTGACCACAGAGCTTTCTGCCTGTCAGGCCAGCCAGATTTTTATCATTTCTTGGAGTCTCCTTCAGGCTTCACCAACCAAACCTTGGACTGTGTTATGAAGTAACAGTTTAAAATGTGAAAAATACCCAAGATCCCTTCTAGACTAAAACCTTCGTAACTACTTTCTGTGCTACAGAAATGTGTAGTAATACAAAGACATCAGCCTCTAAATGCATCAGACCCTACTGTTCCTGCTTAAGCAAAGTGAACTTGTGAGCTGAACTTAAGTGTGCTGCATGAAAGAGATTTAAAAGAGTGTGGCATGTTTTTATTTAAGCTATATTTAGTCTGTCCTCAATTTTCACATTTGGATATGAATAAATGAAAGGGTTCTAAAGTAACTACCATGTTGCTCATTGCATTTCGAGTGAACTTTTTGTAGAAGGAGAACTGATTAATGAATTCTGATTCTGCAGAATGAACTTATGTCATACTTGTTTGGCTTCTTTCTCTGTGTAAACGCTTTTATGTTAGTGCGCTCTGAACCCAGAGGGGTAAGAACAGATCCCTTAATAGTCTGCAATTTGCATGTGTTGAGTCCATACAAAAATTGTTCTTTACACTTCACAACAAACTTATCACGATCCTTAAATAGGATATCTTGTTGTGCAGTCCAACTGTCTTTGCAGTTGTTCTGTTCATTCTTTCGCATCCAGACTTGGAAGTCTTTCATGAAATGTTAAAGGTAGTCTTTTTAGTTTTTAGAATCTCAGAATCGTTTAGGTTGGAAGGGACTTGAAAGATCATGTAGTTCCTACCCACCTGCCATGGGCAGGAACACCTCTCACTAGACTGGGTACTGTACATTGTGTAATTCAATTAATTTTTTTTTTAATCATGAGTAGAATTCCTCCATGTAAAGGTGTAAACGAGGAAACACAGAAGGCTCTGGACCGATCTCTTCTTGATTGCACTTTCCGATTACAAGGTAGAAATAATCGCACGTGGGTGGCTGAGCTGGTATTTGCAAACTGTCCACTTAATAGCACTTCATCCAGGGAGCAAGGTACGTTTTCTGAGGTTTTAGGTACATTTTGTTTCTTTGTGATTGACGTTGTCTGTTCCAGTAATTCTCATATTTTGGTGTTACTGGACAGCTGCCCACTCAATATTCCTAATGAACCACAGTGTATCTGAATCAAAATTTTGATTGCTGAGTTGATGGACCTTATATTTATTAAATACGCTTTCTGATCACCGCCTGCAGTTCAGTCATGGTCTGTAAACTGCAGTTTAATCAGTATTTACCATCTCCTAAAACTGCAGGACCAACCCGTCATATTTACCTGACATATGAAAATCAGTTATCTGAGCCAGTTGGAGGTCGCAAAGTTGTTGAGATGTTCCTTAATGACTGGAACAGCATCGCTCGTCTGTATGAGTGTGTCCTGGAGTTTGCACGGTCGTTACCAGGTACAGGAAATCGCCTCCTTTTTGTCAAAATGATGTGTTTACACGGTGCTGCGGTTGTCTCACTCTCTTTTTTCCTTCCTCTCTTCAAAGACATACCCAACCACTTAAACATTTTTTCAGAAGTTCGGGTCTACAATTACCGAAAACTTATCCTTTGTTATGGAACTTCCAAGGGCAGCTCAGTAAGTAACCCCTAATGCACTTAAAATGCGTGCAGCCATCAAGTTCTTGAGATTGTGCTACTGAAGATTTCCTTGTAATACACTATTGTGGAATTAATACTGATGAAAGTAGAAAAGGCAGAAATAGAGCATAGATGGCTGATTTACTAGGTTACTACATGTCCAGAATTTTTGAGAGTTTGTGTAAAATACTTCAGATTGTGGGAAGAACACTTGTGTGCTCCCAGCTGATGAAAGCTACTGTGGCAGCCGTCGCTAACAATTCGTGTTGCTACTGGTCGGTGGTGTAGTGGAATGTGTAGGTATGTGTAAGCTGAATGCCAAAGTCTGCTTTAGAAGAAGGACTCTCCTAAGAGAGTTTTAAATGTAGTACTATGCTTTCAAACGAGGTGGTCCTTCATAACTTTGTAGCAGCAGTGCTGTTCCCTTGTTCAGAATTCTAGCTTGCTCTGGTATTTGAATTTACAATTAAGTACTTTGATAACTGACTGAGTACTTGCTCACACCCTTGCCTTAAATGCAAGGTAGAGGAGGAAGAAAGTGCACATGTGTTACAGAATAAGAATATGTTTTTGCGTGCACATGATGCAAAGTAGCTGATGCGTTTGAAGTTTGCTTCCTGGAAGGTTTTAGTATTTGTGTTCCAAGCTGTATTTTTAAGAGTTTCTCTGAGCATTTTAATGGGGTAGTTAAGAAACAGCAAGGCTGGCAGTGTGGATTTTGCATGTCGCTTTTTCACATACTGGTATGTCCAGTTCTCATTTTTATGTGACATGAGAAAACAGGTCTGCCTCCAGCAACTCATTAATAGTTCTCTGCAGCATGAACCTCTCTAGTTTAATTTTCTGTATCTCACCTTTGGCAGAAAAGGCTTTTTTTTTTTTTAATTGACTGGCAAGTGAAATGTTGTTTGAATTCCCCAGTTTCACGGTTGCTAAAGTTCCAGCCAGCTAAATAGATGTTAAAGCTATCTGAGCTGCTCTTACTTTTTTTCTTTCCCCAACCTCAGTAAGTTTTGAGGAGGTTCCACACCAATATGAGAAGGAACTTCTTCCCAGTGTGGGTGATGGAGCACTGGAACAGGCTGCCCAGGGGAGTTGTGGAGTCTCCTTCACTGGAGATGTTTAAAACCCACCTGGATGTGTTCCTGTGTGACTTGGTGTAGGTGATCCTGCTGTGGCAGGGGGATTGGATTAGATGATCTTTCGAGGTCCCTTCCAATCCCTAATGATTCTATGAGTTGGGAAGAGACTATCTTTCTTGTCATAACCTCATAGTTCTAGTTTTCAAGTCCATTTTATGTTCTTGACATTGCAGATCAGCATTCAGTGGAACTCCATACTCCAGAAGTTCCACATTTCACTGGGAACTGTTGGCCCAAACTCAGGTTGCAGTAACTGTCACAACACAATTCTGCACCAGCTCCAGGAGATGTTTAATAAAACACCAAATGTGGTGCAGTTGTTACAGGTAAGGCTTTAAGAACTTCTCTCAAGAAAAGTCAAATGTAATGAAGAGCTCAGTACTGATTAAACTGTTCTCTGCAGAGTTGTTCATGTATGTTCATGTATCCCACTGGCAGAACCTGGCTCGGGGAAGATTGCGTCCTGTCTGTTCCTGTCCGACATTTACCTAAAGGCGCGCTAGCTGATCTCTCAATATCTGTTCTCTGCCAGGTTTTGTTTGACACTCAGGCTCCACTGAATGCCATCAACAAGCTTCCAACTGTGCCCATGCTGGGTCTGACTCAACGCACCAACACTGCCTATCAGTGCTTCTCAATTCTACCACAGTCTCCCACGCACATCAGGCTGGCTTTTAGGAACATGTACTGCATTGACATTTACTGCCGCAGTCGTGGTGTGGTAGCGATACGTGATGGGGCGTACAGTCTCTTTGACAACAGCAAAATAGTTGAAGGTTTTTACCCTGCACCTGGATTAAAGGTAACTGTCTTTATGTTTTCTGGCATGTTGTAAATAAATGAGCTTTCAACTTGAAATACAGATCTGATGTAAAGAACTTTGTAAACCCTTTGTAAAGCTTGGCAAACAACTTTGTAAAACACTTCTTCCAAACCGCTGAACTTTCTGATCTGTCAGTCAGTTAATTAGTTGGAATTTAAACATATAATTTAAGAAAATGAGCATCAGGTGTCAGGGTTTTTTTCTTATCAATGTAATAAAGTAGCACAGGGGCTGCTTCAATTAACCTTTTGTTAAAACTCCTGAAGCTTGGTGACTAAGCTGGGTGCATTCTCCAGGATTAACAGCTGCTCCTCACCAATTGTGTTGTGCAGCATGACAGTGCACATGCATTGCAGAGGAGGAAATGCTTCGTATAAGATGATTCTAGCTGGAAACTTCTCTTTAAGAATAGTTTCTGCCAGTGTGCAGCAGGAGCCCATGGCTTTGCTTCTGGTTATAGTGCTGATTCACACACCAACAGAATACCTAGGCTTAGGGCAGCTTGTTATCAGTGTTACTTGAAAGTGGAACCCACTGTGAAACAGGAGCATTTGATTTTTTTTCTTGAGTTGCAACTGAACACTGATTCTCCAATACTGCATTTACTTGATCTTTAGAGTCTATGTCTTTCACAAACTCCAAGTGGAAGGCTAATGGGAAGAGGAGAGGGATTGTAGATACCAGTGGAAAGTATAAGAAAGTGAAATTGGGAAGGTAAAGTATTTCAAGAGGGTGGGTGAATTCTCCTGGGTACAAGAAAATGCTGTGGAGGAAATGATCTCATCAGTGTTACCCAAACAAGGCAGCTGCAGGTGTGATACTACAGCCTGGTAGGTTCTGCATACTCACTAGTAGCTCTGGAACATCTATTTTCAGGTGCAAACTAGAGATATTTAATGTTAATGAGCAAAGTTTCTTTTTTGGTGACAATGCAAGAGTCCATTTTAAAAGAAAAAGGGAATTAAGCTTAAATATCCTCTGAATGCACTGATATAGTATGTAAAATATTCATAATGTATATAATGAACACTCACTGGTAGGTACTTTCTGCATGTTTCTTATGTGCTGATAAAGATAGAAGCTCAGCAAATACTGTGTTCATTTGTGTAATAAATGAGCCAGCGATGGGACCTGGTGGACAGCAGGATGACCATGAGCCAGCAATGTGCCCTTGTGGCCGAGAAGGTCAACGGCATCCGAGGGTGGATCAGAATGGGGGTGGTTAGCACATCGAGAGAGGTTCTCCTCCCCCTGGAATATTGTGTCAAGTTCTGGGCTCCTCAGTTCAAGAAGGACACAGAGCTGCTGGAGAGAGTGCAGAGCAGAGCCACAAAGGTGATGAAGGGAGTAGAACACCTCCCTTAGGAGGAAAGGCTGATCTCTTTAGCTTGGAGGGGTGACCTCATAAATGTTTATGTGGAGGGTGGCTGTCAGGAGAATGGAGCCAGGCTCTGCTCAGTGTCATCTAGTGATAGGATGAGGGGCAGTGGATGTAAGCTGGAACATAGGAGGCTCCACATAAATATGAGAATGAACTTCTTCACGGTGAGGGTCATGGAGCACTGGAAGGGGCTGCCCAGGGGGGCTGTGGAGTCTCCTTATTTCAAGACATTTAAAACTAGCCTGGATGTGTTCCTGCGTGACTTGGTCTAGGTGGTCCTGCTATGTCAGGGGGGATTGGACTAGATAGCCTTTCAAGGTCCCTTCCAACCCCTAATGTTGTGTGCTTCTGTGATAAATTTTATATGGGGAAATTGCTAACAAAACTGGTTTTTCCACAGACATTCCTGAACATGTTTGTTGACAGCAATCAGGATGCACGAAGACGATCTGTAAATGAAGACGATAACCCACCTTCTCCTATTGGAGGAGACATGATGGATTCTTTGATATCACAGCTTCAACCCCAGCAGCCACCACAGCAGCCACAACAACAGGTACCCTCCAGGCAAAATAAGACACGTTTATTGTCTTCCGCAACTGTAGGTTTTAAGAACGTGCGTTGTAATAGGATCAGCAGTAAAAAAAATGGAAAGGGTGGCTGCTGTGGAAGTCCCCTAGGGGCAAAACCTATTAATTTCTTTTGCCATTCCTTAGTGAGTGTAAACAGCCCGTCGCATGTGAACAGCAGCTTTGGAAGGTCACATGAAACTTGTGACATTTAGAAGTGAAGGACTAGGTGAAGGAAAACAACTGTTTAAGATAAAAGATGGGAGGAGGAGTCAGGAGAGTTTGCTGATGGGTACAAGATAAAAAACCAGATGAAGGCAGATAAAAAAGGAATGAGGTGCAGAGGTATTACATCTTGAGGAGAGACTGCAAATAGTCTTTGGGGGCAGAAAAACCAAGCACTGAACAAGTTGATGTAGAGAATCAAACAACTGTGGTGATGGACCTGTAAGATTTTTCTGGGGGTAACCAAACTCTCATTAGTGTTCTCCTGCTCATGCTTTCTGTTTAAGTAGAAAACGATCAAACATTTGTCCTGTGTTGACAATTGCAGCCATTTGCAAAACAGGCAGGAGCATCAGGAGCATATCCTCTTACTTCACCACCCACCTCCTATCACAACACAGTGACACCATCTCCATCTATGATGCACACGCAGTCACCAGGTAAGATGTGAGCTGTCTAATCATGTGGTGGAAATGCACCCCCATCAGTTGGTGTGTGCATGTTCTTTCTGTTACTTGAGCTGTGGTTACCACCAAACTACCCAAGGGAATGCACCCTATGTTGGGGTAATAGCAAAGCAGAGTCTTGCCATGGGTCCTTTGGAAAGTACATTTTGAAGCTAAAAAATAAAGTGAAAATGTCATCTTTAGCTGCATAAAATTTGGGGCAGTCTCATTCTTACAGTTTGCTCAGATCAGAACCTCTTAATTTCAAATACCTGCTGCCTCAGAAGATAGTTTCACCACTAAAGCTCCCCCTCCTCCTCTCAGCTGTGTTTATATAGTGCAACAGCTGAAAGTATTTCAAGTTTGGGGAAGGGTTGCACAGGGGGAAAATGCCATTCTTCAAGCCAAATCAAATATCTTGTAAAGTTTCACTTGCATGTTGTATCAGTCTGGAAAATACAACACACATGTACAAAATAAAGCCTGTGAGTGCACAAACAAATTCTTAGAAATCTCTTTTTCTGCCTTCCTAAGAAGGTGATAGCCGTAGCACTCGATAGAAGAAGTTACACCAGAATAAAGGGAAATGCATATGTTGATTGACGTGTTCTCTGTGATTAGGAAATTTGCATGCTGCAAGCTCTCCTAGTGGGGCTTTGAGGGCACCATCACCAGCATCCTTTGGTCCAACTCCTTCACCTTCCTCTCTTGGAATCACAATGGGACAAACAGCTAGCTTTGCCAGCCCACATGGTGAGTTCTTTATTGGCAGGTGTGTATACAGTGACAGGGAGGGCTCCTTTGCTTCTTGGAATTAAGTCTTCTGAAGCAGGCCTAAGTTAATCAAGAAAAAAATGATTTGTCTTAGGTAGCTATTTTCATATTTGTGAGTGCAACTCTAACAGGAGTCAAGAGTCTCTCATCACACAGGGATGTTCCTAATGTTTTAAAAATCAGTGACTCCTGCTTAGTAACGCGAGGAAATTCTGTGGGGCCTTGTAGTGGATCAATGTCGGCAGTTTCTCTTGCTTCTTGGAAAAATAACTGGAATTTGAATTTCTGGTTAGAAATTCAGGTCCTTGGAGTTTGAAGGCACTGTCAAGGCCCTGCTGGTTTGGCTTACCTGTTCGCGAGCAACGTGCCTTCTCGTTGTTTCCTTGGTTAAGCTTTTTTGTAAAGCAGTTGTTTGTTGTGATCACAGAGCATTGGAAACCATTCCAGAGATCCAAATAAATGAACAGTTTGGATTTACAGAATCACAGAGTTATTGTAGCTGGAAAAGACCTCTGACATCATCAAGCCCTAACATCACCACAGTCACCTAGACTAAGGCACTAAGTGCCACACCCAGTCTTTTCTTAAACACCTCCAGGGATGGTGGCTCCACCACAGCCCTGGGCAGTCCATTCCAGTGTCTGCTCACGCTTGCTGTGAGGAAGTGCTTTCCAACATCCAACCTAATCCTCCCCAGGCAAAGCTGCAGGCCCTGCCCTCTTGTCCTATCACTAGTTGCCTGGGAGAAAAAGCCTGACCCCCACTGTTTACAACTTCCATTCAGATAGATGTAGAGTGGGAGAAGGTCCCCCCTGAGTGTCCTCCAGGCTAAACAATCCCAGCTCCCTCATCCTGTCATCAGACTTTCCCTCTAGAACATTCCCCAGCCTCATTACTCTCCTCCAGACCCACTCCAGCACCTCAGCATCTTTCTTGAAGCGAGGGACCCAGAACTGATCCCAGTACTCAAGGTGAGGCCTCACCAGTGCCCAGTCCAGGGGGAGAATTATGTCCCTAGTCCTGCTGGCCACACTGTTCCTGATACAAGCCAGGATGTCACTGGCCTTTTGTGCCACCTCGGCACCCTGCTGGCTCCTGTTCAACCAGTTGTCATCCCGTGCTCCTGGGTCCCTCTCTGCCAGGCTGCTCTCCGGCCACTCATCCCCCAGTCTGTAGCTGCAGGGGGTTATTGTGGTCAAAATGTAGGACCCTGCACTTGGTCCTGTTAAACCTCATCCTGTTGGCATCTGCTTATTGGCCCAGCCTGTCCAGATCTCTCTGCAGCATCTTCCTCCCCTCCAGCAGATGAGTACTCCCCCTCAACTTGGTGTCATCCACGAATTTACAAAGGGTAGACTTAATAAATTAATTACCTTAGTATTCAATTTTGTTTTACTTTCTACATAGAGCCAGAAAACCTTTGAATCTGTATCTTTTTTTCCATCTCCATTATGTTTTTTACATGGTTGTAAAACGCAGTCCAAAAGCTTGCAGACGCTTTCATGCTTTACAGATTTTGGTAAGCCTTTTTTACATGTCTTGATTGAAAACCTTGTAATATTTTTAAGAAATAATAATGGTTTTATAACATTTGTAGGTACCATAGACCCAAGCTCACCATACACCATGATGTCACCCAGTCAGCGTGCAGGGAACTGGCCAGGATCTCCCCAGGTCTCTGGTCCATCACCAGCAGCACGGATGCCTGGAATGTCACCAGCCAACCCTTCCCTTCATTCACCTATCCCAGATGTCTCTCATTCCCCACGAGCTGGAACAGGTAGGCTTCATGATCGGTGTTACGACCGTGAAACACTCCTGTTTAACCTTTCTAGATCTGTTTTGGGACTTTTTTGTAGTTCTGTGTTTTTCAGCCTGACAGTCCCAACTGCCAGGACTGACTGTAAAATACCTAAGAAAATGAAGCCTTTGTTCTCCCCATTCAAATGTTCATATCAAATGGGAAAAGTAGTTAAATCAGAGAACTCTTGTCGCGCAGCAGAATTTAATTACTAAACTATTGAGCTCCATGACTAGGAGAAAATTCTTCAGAATTAAAGTAATGATAGGCACTAACTTTTCACATCGTGGAGCGCTCTTGCACCGCTGATTTGGCAGTCTGTACATCTCACTGAGTTTGTTTTACAAACCTGCTGTCTGCTAGCGTGCTGCAGAAGGGGGAAGAAAGTTGCAGGATTTGTAATCTTTGGCCCGGAGAAGTCATTGCTTGTCACAACAAATGGTGAATGCCTAACTTACTGTTCAGCCTACTCCTTCCTTACTGCAAGTCCTTCTTCCCTGTCAATAGGTTCCCAAGCAATGCCAACTAGCATGCCTCCACCTCGTAAACTACCTCAGCGCTCCTGGGCTGCATCCATACCTACAATCCTCACTCACAGTGCCTTGAATATTCTGCTGTTGCCCTCTCCTACCCCGGGGCTTGTGCCGGGACTAGCTGGCAGCTATCTTTGCTCCCCTCTGGAGCGATTCCTTGGATCAGTTATTATGAGGAGGCATCTTCAGAGGATCATACAACAAGAAACGGTACGGTTGAGGTTGTTTTCGTATTGACCTCCAAGTACAATTTCACAGCTGGTGGGTTTGTTTTGTGCTTCTCTACTCCGTGTCTTTCGAAACGGGCACAAAATGAAATGCTTCAAGTACCATAAGTATTTGCTGTAGGGCTTGTGCTGTACTTCTGAATCTTGCTGTTTAAAATGTCAACTTTTAGAGAAAGCAATTAATTCCACTTCTTTTCCAAACAAATTTTAAAGCCTTGATAACTGATACGACAACAAGACTATGACCAAATGTTCAGGTGCCATTGCTTCTCAGAGTTTAGCATGACTGCTGGGAGTTAACTGCAGCAGCCACAGGGCTACAGTTGATGCCACTACTTGCCAGGAGCGCTAGAGAAATTAGTTACTCGTTGACAATAACTGAAGTACTCGGTCATGAAGGTTGCTTTAGGATTTGGGATAGATGGTATATTCCCCTACGCTTCCGTCACTGAATCAGTGCCAAAGAAAGAAGCAAAGTCTTGCATGAGCTTCATTCTCAAGGCAATTTTGCAATACAAATACATCTCTTTCTGGACAGAGGGCAGAATGGCATCAGTCTTGGGAGTGAACGTGAGTGCATGTGTTCTTGCTGTTGGATGAATAACTGATTGAATGTGGTACTTTTTCTGCAGCTACAGTTAATAAACTCCAATGAACCAGGTGTGATTATGTTTAAGACGGAGGCACTGAAATGCAGGGTGGCTCTCAATCCCAAGACCAACCAGACCTTGCAACTAAAAGTAACACCTGAAAATACAGGACAGTGGAAATCAGAGGAGTTACAAGTTTTGGAGAAGTTCTTTGAAACAAGGGTATGTACTCAGGTCTTTATTGTTTATGCGTTTTATAAATCCGATGGTGTTTTGAGTGGTACTGCTGACTTTCATAGGCCTGTGTAAGGGCTACAAAATACTAACAGCTGGTTACCATAACAGATGATACAGCTATTATCCAAATGTGCAGTACTAAATTCTGTGTTTCTTTAGGTTGCAGGACCACCTTTTAAAGCCAACACCCTAATAGCCTTCACAAAATTGCTAGGGGCTCCCACGCATATCCTCAGGGACTGCGTGCACATCATGAAACTTGAGCTGGTAAGTTGACCATTCTATTTAGTTCACCCAACTCCAGTTTGTCATTTTTTAAAAGAGGATGTAACTTTATCTACAAACAAATCACTCTACATTGAAATAAACGTTACTTAATGTCAATAAAAAGTTGTTTTTCTACTAGCTCTGTTGGCAAGGTCTCTTGGAATTTCCCAAAATTTATCCTTTAAAGTGATTTTGAGAAACTACAGGCACGTTACTGCACAGGAACAGCCTACTGCATAGGCTGGCTGTAATCTTTCAGATTGCATTCTTTCCTGTGTGCTCAGTTCTTTCAGGCTTGTTCTGACTTACGCTAAACCTGACAACATCTGCAAGTTTAGCTGGAGAAGCACGTTCTACTTCTGACCCCCTCCCTAGTTCACAGCCATGTATGTCACTGACCTTTGCTGTTCTTTCTCTGTGCTGCAGTTCCCTGATCAGGCAAGTCAGCTGAAGTGGAATGTGCAGTTTTGTTTAACAATTCCTCCCAGTGCTCCACCAATTGCACCCCCAGGAACACCTGCTGTTGTGCTGAAATCCAAAATGTTGTTTTTTGTAAGTAGAGCTATCTGTTTTAAAAGTTTGTGGGCTGCATGTCTTTGAACTCAACACGAGTCAGTAGCAAAACGTAAGCGCGCTGTATCCATCGGCTATAGTAGCTAAGAATGTGCTGTCATTTGGAAGCCTGTGTTTGCCTGCATCTTCTGTAATGAGTTTAGTTAGTGCTCCTGTTCTCCTTCCTATTGCAGCAGAGGAACTGTGTGTTTTGTGTTCTTTAGAGATCTTGAAACTATGTGAAGTTCAGTTCCCTCTGGGCTGTGGGTGTCTTAGAATGCTGAGTGTGGTGTTCTTCAAGGTGCTAACCACCTAGATTAAGTGATACATGTTAGTGGTGCTGAGAAAGGATAGCAGGAACAAGATGTTTGGAGCAAAACTGTATTAGCATCGTCTCTGAGGCAATTCTTACTGTAGAGCACTTTTGAGAGGAAAACAGGCTACACTTGACTGATAACTCCTCTGCTACAAAATGTCTGAAGACTGAGGGCTGGAAGCATATGTACTGTCTGTAGGTCCTAGAGTGTTTGCATTGGAAGTTGTGCTGTGAAGTACATGAAGTTTAATTTAACATACTTCATGTTTTTTGTTTTCCCCACAGCTCCAGCTAACACAGAAAACAACGGTCCCACAGGAAGCTGTTAGTATTATTGTCCCAATTATTTATGATATGGCTTCGGGTACAACGCAACAGGCTGACATTCCCAGGCAGCAAAACTCTTCTGTTGCTGCTCCAATGATGGTTAGCAATATTCTAAAGAGGTTTGCTGAACTGAATGCACCACGACCAGGTACTGTACATGTCCAGTAGATATATTCTCTTCACCCAGACATCTGTGACAAATCTGCAGTGTAAAACTAAACCTCTCTTAAGTCTGAATTCTCTTAGTTTTTAACATGCTGCTTTAGTGCTAACACACTCACGATGTGACAGGCATGTATAATTGGATAGCAAGTACTGGCAACACAGCAGAAGGTTACATTGATGATTCCAGCAGTTGTGCTGTTCTTCCAAAGCGATAGAACGCTCCTCTGGGTGGCCCAACTCTTGCCGCACAGTGAAAGTCCTACTTTAGCAAACGGGCCCAGAATGCTGTGGCTGAGTGACAGTTTTCACGGTTACTTACGAAGTGATGGAACGTAACAGTAGGCTCTAAATGGATATTAAAATAGTTATCTGAACTTGTCCACGTGCTGTGAATAATTTCAAAGCTACAGGAGTGGCTGTATCCTCCTTTGTCAGTGTGTGCGCTAACAGAGGCGCATATGGTTGTCTACCAAACGTGCTGTGACGTGTTTGAGCTTAATAGCTTGTTCTGAATGTTCGTTTGCCCACAAGTAGTGCACTGTGAGCAACACCGTGCTTTGCTTTCCTTGTGTTTCTCGTGGGGGGTTATGTTAGGCTCTTTTAGTATCTGAAGCATTGAACAACAGTAGCAGGTTCTTTGGGCAGCATGTTGTCTGTAGGCCGTGGTTTGGGGTCCTAATACACGGATGGCTCGTAAGAGCGATTCAGATGTCGTTACATGTTGAATAACAAAGCCTTTTTCCAGTCATCCAGTGAATAGATGGAAGTTGTGAATCCAGAGGTTGAGTTCCACCTCTGTATGATTATTTATCTCCTTGTTACGTGATAATTTTAACTATGCTTGGTGATTTGAGTCTTAGAACATGAGCAGTGTTTATCCTAAGAGGGTGTGGATATGCTTCTAGTTCTGAAAATTGTGATGAGATGTAAATACTATGCATTCTGTTACCGTACAGTAATAGTGCAGGTAGGTGGCAGAGGGCATGGGGCTTACCCGTGAGAGTTCTGTGCGTGGCACAGAGCTGTTGTTTGTGTAGTGCTTTTATTTCAGGATACACTAACTGCACTTGATGTTTCTTTTCAAAGGAAAAGAAACTGGTTTTGCTGTTCTGTTACTGCACCAAGTTGCATTTTAAGTAAACCCTGTACACAATACTGCAGCATAGGAAGTACTTATCAAAGTATTTCAGATAAGATGTCTGATGATCACGAAGTAGATTAAGATAGACAAGTTTTGTTTGCCACACAAGTTTTGAAGTAATTTGGGAAGACAGTACAGGGAAAAATTGTGTCTACAAAGAGCATGTGGCCAGGCAAAGAAGACTAGGCAGCTGAGCAGAGGGTGTTTTTAGACATCTTTTCTCTGACTACTAAAAGAAAGAATGTGTCTGGATGTGTTTGTTTATTTCTCCTGCCACATAGCCAAAGTAGGATCTTCCCTGAGGGTGCTTGAAATGTGATTTCCCGTGTTCTGTCCAAACTTATGTGATTATATGTGATAAAAAAGGACAAGATGCTGTCTTGTCTTTGCCACTGAAAGGTGATAGGAGAGCCAGCAGATAAAAGTAGATAGTTGGGAGACTTCTTTTACAAGAGTGGTACGCAGGAGATCCCCGATGCATGTTCTTTCTGTTCTGATGCTATTGTGCTGTACCCAGGATTTTCCTACCTGTGTTAGCTCTTCTGCTGCACTAATTGCAATTTGCTTGGTCAAGTGAATTTTTCACTGCTTCAGCCAGAGAGGACCAGGGCTTCCCATCATGCACGTATGATATTACTGGCACTTACATTGTAATCAGTGTTGCCTCATTTTGGCTGTATCTTTTTTACCTTTCTCTCTTTGTGAGAAAGTATTTTGTATTCAGCTTAATTTTCCTCTTAATAAAATGGTAGTGCCTGAAAAGTAAGTTCTTTTGGAAGAGTTTTCTTTTCAGATCTGTGGGCAAACACATTCTGCTGTGTTTAACAGTAAAATGTTGACTCATGAGTACGCTGTCTTTCTGTAATCACTTTATTTATGCATCTGTGGGAAAAAAGTGTTTTATTTGGGAGAAATAATTGTGTGAATTATGGAGCCAGTGCCCTGGAATAAATAGGGTGAAACCTGAGCTGTAAGTCTGTGACCTGCCTTATGTAGTGAACATGGGTGTGGTAAGAAGTCCCTACAGATGCTAGGAGTGACCTTTAGTGAGCAGCTCAAGTAACTCATGACATATTTTAAAGCACTTCACGACTACACGTTTGTGAGTGTCTGATTCTCAGTGATTCTGCAGTGGACAGTGTTTAGCCCAGATTTGTAGCTTTGCTGTGGTAATGACTTGACCCAAATAATCGTGGGAATCCCTCGTTCACCAGTTTAATGCATCTCAACAGGCTCTGCTCTTAACCTTTTTGCTCGCACTTGCTCCTTCAGCACTAAAAGTCAGTGTCTTCTAATTGCTCTTTCTTTAAATGTGGAGGAAAAATTGAGCCCACAGCAAATGGGGTGTGGTAGTGGCTGTGAATTGTGCTTTCCTACCAGGAGACCGTAGATTAAAGTCACAGCTGCCTAGTACTTCACCTTTTGTTGTTCTAATTAAAACCTTTTGATAGTGGTGGTTTTTACTTGTTTCAAGCTATTTCAGAATGTGTGTGTGGTTTTGGTCAAAAAATGCTGGTTTGCAAAACTTGAGAGGGCAGTGACTGCTTTTTGCTCTCTGTATCAGATCTCAGCTGTCTGAAACAGAAATCAGTTTTCTCTGCATTTTATTATTGCAGTTTAGACATCAA
This sequence comes from Rhinopomastus cyanomelas, assembly GCA_013400115.1. Classification (NCBI taxonomy): domain Eukaryota; kingdom Metazoa; phylum Chordata; class Aves; order Bucerotiformes; family Rhinopomastidae; genus Rhinopomastus; species Rhinopomastus cyanomelas. The sequence goes on along the minus strand of VXBP01000958.1, from coordinate 197,717 downwards.
GACTAGAGCCAGAGCAGTTGGGTTGAAAGAAAAGTATTTCTGACTTGTGCTTAGCCTTGAAATTAGAAACGTTTCCAAAACTACACTTAAGTAGAAAACACCTTAAAGCTGTTTCAGACTTGTCCTTTGGCACATTTCTGCTCTTAACCAATACAAATAAGACTTAAAAACGTGCGTGGATGTGGTTGGGGGCTCTTTCCTTTGTATAAGGCGCGGTGCTTTTAGTGAGCAGTGAACAGAAGAATTGGCATCACGGAGTCTGGTTGGAAGAGACCTTTAAGATCAAGTACAGCCACGCTACAGCACCATGTGAGGTGAATCGTAGCACAGAGTCAATCTGATGCTCGAATTTTAGGTTAGACGTTAGTGAACCTTGTATCCTGAGAAGGGCGTTGGACCAGACTGCTGCATCGCCTTCCTGGCCATCTGTGAAAGCAGCGCAGGCACGGGGCGTAGGAAGGAGGTTTAGCAGCGGGCTTCGCCGAGTTACGTTAACGGCTGGACTCGATCTTAAAAAGCTTTTCCAACCGAAATGAGTCTGTGAAAGCAGTTAAAAATGAAGAGCACGTTCACAAGAGCGGTCTGGCCNCCTAACCCCCCCGTATCTATATTATACAGTAAAGCCTTCGGTTAAAAGAGGACGTTCTAATTTTACCGGGTTTTTTTACGAGTGAACTCGAATAAACTGGCAAACTTTCAGGGATGCACTTTGATCAAATGAGTATCACCACGACTTTTGTATAGTGCTGTTGTATAGTGCGTTTGAACGGGAGACGCTTGGGGCTAGGTTCATCAACGGAGGTATCAGCTTGCTGGTAATAGATTTAATATTCTGTTTTATACTATACAGATTATGAAAATGCCAAACTTGTTTGTTTCTCTGGGTTTTTTTTCTTATGTTTTGGTGTAAGTCTTTTTTTAAGGCAGGTCTGTCATTTTTGAATACTGTAAAACTGTGACAAACTTTATATTGAAGCTGTATTTTAATATGACTGCTTTGAATCCTTAAACAATTTATTTGGGCTTGTTGTAAACATGTCCCCAAAAAGCAATATTTAATAAACTGGATTAAAAAATCTAAAACTGGATGTTGTATAATCTTAAGCTCTATTTCTCCCCACTGAGGCACTGGCTAGGTCTCTTGTATTCACACTTTCTTGGCTGTCTCCCTTTATGATCTTGTTCCCCCACACACACTGCTGACTTAGACAAAACAAATCCCAAATCCTCTTATTTATGTATTGGGGGGGGTTGGTTTGTTCCAGCTCACAGGGAAGCAGAGGTGGTTCCTTTTCCTGACTGTGTAAATAACCAGTAACTACTTAAAGCAGTGCTTCATTTCTTACAGTCATGAGAACCTACACCTGTTCTGTCACAAAAGCAAAGCTTAGCAGAAGAGAGCACCTTTGCTCATCTGTCGTGGTCGTAGACGCCTCCATAGCAGTAGACTCTTCTGTGTCCTGTTGTAAATGCAGGTAAGGTAGAGGACCACACTGTGTACCACCAACCCGGAGAGGCTGGTGGAGGCAAAACAAAAGCAGCTTCACATTTAGCCTTTTGAATTGGATGTACAGAGACAGCTTTGCCAGTGATGACTGTGCGCTCTTGTCATTGAGTAAGATTTCCATCCTTAGTAATTACTCTCCTTTAACAACTTGTCCCTGTGGACAGATGTTTTCTCAAATTTTTATCGAATTCAAGTTGGTTTCCTCATTTCCTGCAAGAGTAGTTTCCTGCTGTGTTGCCTCAGTCCCTTTGCAGAGCTCCCTGCTCAGCTAGAGGAGGTTTAAGCTAATTTTTAGAACCTTTTGGTGGGTGTATTCTAGCTCACCTTGCTGGTTTTAAAGCAGCCCATTACCCCTACATCTGCAGCAACTGCTTTTTTCCCTTGTGCACTGAGTCTCTTTCAAAGCCCTGGCTGTTAGAAATAATCTTTTGGTTGATGTCCACGTCAGATTTCAGCCCTGGAGCTGAGTTTTTGCACTTTGGTGCCGTGCAGGTGCTTGCCTGAGCCGTGTGCGTCTAACAGACGGTTCTGTGGTTTCTGCCTCTGAGATGCAAACCCCATCCACCGGAGTGAGCACTGGCGGGTGCTGCATCGGGAAGATCTTGTGTGTTTGTCCTTTCACAACTACTGTGATGTTTTCGTGCTGAGAGGGTGCCTGAAAAAGATGGGGTGTTACTTTGACTGCCCGTTTGTATTTGTGGTCTGCCCATCCCCAAGCCTACGAGCAGCTTTCTGATCCGTGGAGAAGCGTCGCTGGCCTCTGTGCTGAGGGACAGGTGAGTGTGCTGGCGGGCGCAGCGTGCACAAACTAGTGACAGATGGTCGTTCACTGACGTTACCAGTCTGATGGGAAGATGGAGGGTTATTTTACACACTGCTCCTGAATGTACTCCACATTTCAAGTCTTTCTGTTAGATTCTTAGGGAAGATGATGCTAGTAAAAAGCACTTCCCACTGGCACTTGTTCCGTTTCCAAATAAATGACCGTGTATTTGCCAGTGTGGTCTGAAGTTTTGTTTTTCCTGCGTTCCCTCTGGTAGCCAGATGTTCTGTGCACCTGCTACTTTGGGACTATTTGTAGATCTGCATTGTTAGAGGATTTGGTTGTCCCTCACAAGTCCACTGACAGCGCAGGAGTGACTCCTCACGCTGCGATACCTGTAGATTGTTTCTGATGATCCTGCCTGCGGGACAGTCATGAGAGATTAAATTATGGGGAGAAACAAAGCAGTTCTGTGCTGTCCTGCAGATGTGGCACAGCGGTGTTACCCAGTGCCACATGGGAACATGAGCTGCTTAACTCGTTAAAAAGCCGTCACACATCACAGCAGTAGACTGGCTTTCCAGCTGACAAATACTGATGGTGTTACAGGTTCTCGTAATGTTGAAAAGAGGGGAGATGCTTGAGTACTGTGTCCAGTTCTGGGCCCCTCAATTTAGGAAGGACATTGAGGTGCTTGAGCGTGTCCAGAGAAGGGCAACGAGGCTGCTGAGAGGCCTGGAGCACAAGCCCTATGAGGAGAGGCTGAGGGAGCTGGGATTGTTTAGCCTTGAGAAGAGGAGGCTCAGGGGAGACCTTATGGCTGTCTACAACTACCTGAGGGGTGGTTGTGGCCAGGAGGAGGTTGCTCTCTTCTCTCAGGCAGCCAGCACCAGAACAAGAGGACACAGCCTCAAGCTGCGCCAGGGGAAATTTAGGCTTGAGGTGAGGAGAAAGTTCTTCACCGAGAGAGTCATTGGCCACTGGAGGCCTGCCCAGGGAGGTGGTGGAGTCGCCAACTCTGGAGCTGTTCAAGGCAGGATTGGACGTGGCACTTGGTGCCATGGTCTAGCCTTGAGCTCTGTGGTGACAGGTTGGACTTGATGATCTATGAGGTCTCTTCTGACCTTGGTAATACTGTGATACTGTGATGCTCTTTAGAGCTCTGCAAACGCTCAGACAAGGAGCTGGGTCAAGGTTTTGTTTGGAGTTGGGTGACTGGCTTGGTTTTTTTCAAGTTCAAATTACTTTGTCTTTATGGATTGGAGTGGTTCGTGGGTCGCTTTTGGGAGTGCAGTTGTTCCAAGTTCACAAAAACTGCAGGAAACATGTTCTGATAATAAGTAGCTGAGACAGAGGCTTAAAATGGGAAACTTTTCTTTGAAGAGCTGTACTTTGTGTCTAAGTGCTTGCTCAGTTTCATGTATTAATTGGAAGTTACTGCAATTAGGGGTATTTTAAAGTCTTCTATATGAAAAACAGCAGGCCACTAGAATGTTGGAGCCCTTTTAATCTGGTGTGTGATTAAACTGTCAACAGTGTCAGTTCAGAAGCTGTGCTGTGCTGGCTGTTTCAGCTCCGGCGTTAGAGTTGTTCCCAAATTCTCAATGTACCACAGAATTTCAGATGTTTTCAAGGTAAGACTAGGAGTAAATGAATGTGCATCTGAAGTTTACTGAGCGTCCACAGCATCTAGTCTGTGACTGCCATGTAACCCCATCAGAGTATAATTGAGAGTTTTCTGTTTAGAGTAAGTGACAGTGACTTCACTCCTGAGATGCTCAGCCATCGCTGCTTTAGCACTCGGTGAGTGGAGCACAATATTCAGGAATATTTTTAGGACTTGGCTTGGCCTTCCTGGACCATCCTGGGAATGCCTGGGAAGCAGTGCAGTTCTGCCCCTTCCCTGTGTGATGCTCTCCTTGTTCTTCCACAGTAGTAACTAACTTCTTTGGGCAATGTCCTTGTGTAGTGACTTCTACAGGAAGCGTGGAGCTGCTGCTCTGACAGATAAGAGATGCTGAGTGGAAGGAGCGGTGCAGAGAGCTTATAGCAGCTTGAGCCTGGCCAGTTTGAATTCGTGGTGCAAGACATGAAGTCTGAAGGGGTCTCCAGCAGCAGTGGAGGCAGAGTCCCCCCGGAGCAGCACCCTCCTGTTGCATTTGGCTGAAGAGGCACTGCACGGGAGTAACTGACGTAAGCAAGTACTACAGGAGCTCAGAAATGATCTCTGCTCTGTGAGACAGGGCTCACCACAAGCACAGTGACTGTGCTTGTCACTGAATGATTCTACCCCTCCTTTGATTCCAACCCCAGCTCCCATTTTTAAAAGGCCATTATCAAGGCTGCAAATACCAGAGCAGGGGGGTCCAGCAGCACCTGAGGCTTCCTTTTGGAGAGCAGAGGGTAAGGGGGAATTAGAAACTACAAAACAAGACCTGTGCCACTAGGCTAGTGCATGGTTGGGAAGGGTTTTACTGGCATCCTTACCATCTGTTAGGGCAGGCAGCTCCCAGAGCAGTGGGTGCTTTTCCTCTGTCACGCCTAGGGATGCTTCCCTGGTGTCTAACTAGTTAATCAGAGTGAAGTCCTGTGCCACCCTTAGGAAACCTGCACGGTGGCCCTGAAGCACTCGCATCTCTGCGTTGCCACAAGCTGCTGTGTGTGTGCAGGGAAGCCCTGCACAGAGCCCCCAGTTCTCACCCACACTTGGCCACACCTGTTTGGTGCCCAGCTGGCAGGGACCCCAGGCTGGGATGGGCCTCTCAGCAGGCTTGGCCTGGGCTGCTCCTTGATTGATCATCATGCTCCTTGCCACATCTTTGTTTTTGAGGCTTCCTCTGTGATAAAGACAGCTTTGAAAGCAGCTGGCAAAGCTGCACTAAGTGCTGCATTTAAGAGGCAGAGAGTAGCTTTCCAATGGAATGGAATGGAACTGAACTACAGTTGTTAAAGGTGGTGTCTGAGTGCTTCTTGAACCCTGGCAGGCTTGGGGCACTGATCACTTCTCCAGGAAGCCTGGTTTGACCAGTGTTTGACCATGCACTTACATGGTAAAGAAATTCTTCTGAATATCCCAAGCGCCCTGCCACAAGATCCCAGGCAGAAGACATCAGCCCCTCCACTTCTCAAGAGCTAGAAGGTTGTTCCTCAGCCTCCTTTTCTCCAAACTAGACAAGACAGAAGTCCTCAGCAGCTCCTCAGAGACATTCCTTCCAGCTCCTTCACCACCCTTGTTACCCTCCTCTGGATTCATTCAAGGACCTTAACATCATCCTTAAATGGCCCAGAAGCTCTCATCATAGTCAAGCTGAGGTCACATCAACACTAAGTACAGTGGGATGATCACCTACTTTGACTGGCTCGTTGTGCCAGTGTCTCTCCAGCAGGACCCTCTTGGCAACTGCTGCATGGAAAAACCCCTCTTGCATTCTCCACCAACAGGGTGGTGGTGCCACCTGTGGTGCCCTGTGCCAGCAGGGATGTAGAATTCGGCTGGGGAAACCGAACTGCAGGTCTTGTCTTCACCTCTGCAGGCTGGGTCTTCCACAGGGAGCTAGGGCTGTGCTGGGCAGAGCCTTCCCTTTCATGGTATCTCACCCGGGGCCAGGGCCCCATTTAGAAAGAAGTTCATTCTTTTCTATGCTCCAGGTGCCCAGGTCTACACACAGTTGGTCAGTCAGCTCCCGTGCATCTTAGATTGTTCCTGAAATCAGGGTTGTCAGTTGCTTTCCTCTACCCACATCTGTGTCTGGGTTTGTTTTGTTATAGACAGGGCCTCTAGAATAAAAAAGTTTGCCCACACCCCTCATCCTCTTCTTCACTGCACAGCTTGCTGCAGGATGGTTCCATCCACATTCAAGTCCTGCTGAAGAGTCCTCTGCTCAAACAGGGGAAGGTTTCAGTCTGAAGGAATCAACTTCATCCTCACACACGCTGTTGACTAGCAGCTGGCACATTCTGGGCATCCTGGGAGAGGGATATTCCAGTTTGTTTCACTTCGGAGGACGCGACTTTGGAAGGCCAGTGGCTTTCATGCTTGAGTAGTGACGCTGGACAGGGGGTGCAGATGAAGCCTGGGGTGACCCTTCAGGTGTGTGGCTTTTACTGGGCAGGTGTACCAAATGTGTGGGCAGAGGAAAACGTTTGGACCAGTTTGGTGGGGCACAGCAGTGCTTCTCCATCTTTTCTGTGGCTGCCTCAGACTGCAGCAGGAAGTCGCAGAGGTAACCCTGACCACAGTGTTCCCAGATAGTCCTCCTTCCTCTCGCACTGCGCAGCCCTCTGCACCCCTGCCTTGTGCAGGGCTGCTCTTGGGCAGCACTATCAGCACCACAGCAGAGAAGTGGTGGCCCAGCAGTGGTGCTGCTGCTCTACACCTTTTCCTCAGAGCATTGGAGACCTCCATGAAAAAACACCTTCTGCAGGAGTTAGTGCTGCTGCTTCCTCCTGCAGAAGGGGTTTGGGAGGACGACCTGAGATTCATCTTGCGTGTTGCAGAAGGTGTCAGATGTCTGACTCCTCATACAGCTGTTGAATAAAGGTAAAACAAGGGGCTCTGCTTTGCACTTCACGAGAAATACAGGGCTGGCTCCAAAGCCATTGCAAGGAAACAAGCTGCAAGGTGCTGTTTATAAACTTGGCAGGGTCTGTCTTAAGTTACATCCTTCTGCCCGAACTCGCAAGACCTCTCGGTATCCGCTGCGAGGGAGGCTCTTGGCCGCCCTCCGTGCTCTGAGCTTCGTGGTGCCTCCAGAGATCACGTCAGCCACAGAAAGCTGTGAGCGTGAGGTGACACTTGCAAGCACACAAGGGAGAAGCTGCCCTTCTCCCATCCCATTGCTGTGCTCTGCTCCTTTTGGGTAGAGTTAGGGCTACGGGCAGGCAGGCAGGCAGGCAGCAGCTGTTAAATTGTGATTTTAGAAGCATCTTGATTCATCCTCTTACAAGAAGGACAGTGAAATCCACCCGAACTCAGCTCTTGTTCAAAGACCTGTCTTACAGTCGTGGAGCTGAAGGCACGAGTGCAGCACAGCCTGGCCCAGAGGAGCTCAGCGTCCTACGGAAGACTCACCACAGCCTGGGTAAGAGGGCCTGTCCCTCGCTGTTTCTTTCCTTCCCTCTGGCTACTCTCCCAGCCTAGGTATTGGGGCACCCTCCTTGCAACTTGGCGGGGAGCAGGAATTTCTCTCTTGGGACTGTGTTGCCTGTTCTGTTCTCTTCATGCCTCAGACAGCTTCGCTCATTGGTTTGGGTTGTCCGTGTGTTGCAGGAGGCAAATCCATGAGGTGGATTGGAAGAAGAGATGAGAGAGTATCTCCATGCAAGGAAGCGCAAAAGAGCGTGGAGTAATAAAAGAGAGACATCAAGAGATCTAGAAGAGTAGAGGAGATACTCTAAGAAGGCACTTCAATCATCTGAGAAGGTACTTCAGCTCCCCCCATTGAACCCAGTTTATCATTTTAGAGAGGTTGTAGGAAAGCTGCAGGCAGAGAGTTCTGTCGGATTCCTTGTTTGACTTTGCACCAAATATTGGCTGATGAAAGCCTGAATGAGCAAAGCCAGGCCTTTATGATGCCATGTGACAAACCTGGAGACCCTCAAAAAGGGATCAGAAATGTTGTCCATCTTCTCAGGACTCTAATCCAGCTGGGCAATTCTGCAGAGAACACCCCATGCGTTCACCTTCGTCTCCACTGTTGATCTTTCACACCTTGGTCTCTGCTTGGTGCTAGAGCGCTCTCAGACACTTCTTGCCTGCCTCTGCCAGCAGCAGGGCTCTTCAGTTAACCAAACCAACCACAGTAAATTCCAAAAAGGAGACTTTAAAAAGAATTTATTTAATTCTTGCTTTTTTTAACCTTCCCACAATTTCTTGGACCTTCTCATCCTGCAGTCAAGACTCTGCAAGCATCAAGCGTTAACTCCAGAGCACTTCAGTCAGCAAAGCTTGTATGAGGAAATGGTTAAAAGAATGATACAGCCAACCTGTCATAGTCAGGTTTGGGAGCAAATGTAATCACTTGAAAGCCTGTTTATGTCTACACAGTTCTTGATTTAACACTACAGGGAACTTGTAGGACATTCCCCGTGCGACTTAATCGAGGGGATCCTGCTGTGGCGGGGGGATTGGATTGGATGATCTTTTGAGGTCCCTTCCAATCCCTAATGTTCTGTGATTCACCAGTGGATTGTCATTGAATTATGATGCAGTTAACCAGTGGCGATAGCTGGGTTGGGCTAACTGGGCTTTAGGGTTGGATTTTGTTGTCTGGGGTTCTTTTTTAAACGTGAGTGTCTTTGTGGTTTTGCAAATCTGAGCAGAGCAACGCTGTGCTGAACAACCACCGCAAACAGAATGGGAGGATGACCCGCCTGTGTCTTAGTTTTTACTTCAGTGCTTGTTGCACCTTAGTTTTTAGCAAAAAACATCAAAACTCTGATTCTCTTTGATTTTCCACGTTTTCCTCTCCATTTGAGTTAAACAGGAACTAAAATAACTAACTAAACAGAAGTCACCCGCTCCATCCTGTTCCATGTGGTTACCAGGGAGCCCCACATTCCAAACCGCACGGGATTCAGCCGGCAGAGCCGGGCAGGGTGCAGGTTAAAGCTGACAAAACAGAGTTTGAAGATCGTGCAGGAGCAGGACATGGCTGGAGAATTCATTCACCTCATCGTTCTCTTGAGCAAAGGGTGTCCTGAGGCGGCTGCTCCTGGCTGGCACCCAGGGGACTGTTCCAGAGGAGCCCCCTCTCCGTTCTGCGATGGCCGAGAACATATTTGAACTCCATAAACACGTCGCCTGTGGGAAAGACTTCCTTGTATTTTACTTTTGTTCTTTTTTTTCTTTTCTTCCTTTTTGCCTTTTTGGCTTCTGAACCGACCCTGAGAGGAAGGTGGGTTTAACCCTTTCGTTTCCAGCTGTGGGAAGACGCTTAGCACACATGTACACGCACAGTCCACGGTTACTGTAGGTGAATCCACCTGCTGGACCGCGGAGGGTTGTCCCGAACTCGGCTGCGGCTGACTGCTGCCGCAATGCTTCGCACAGAGAACTCGAGTCTTTTTCTTCTTCCCTCTGCCACGTCTCTGTTTCATTCTTGCAGGCAGGAGCTGGCGTGGGAGCCTGAGGAACAAAAAGCAAATAATAGCTGGTGTTCAGTCGTGAACTGCTGCCCACGTCGGCAGTTTCTGGCTTTTAATTTGGGACAGGCACTTACAAAACCTGTGCTGCCAGCACCCCGTTTTCCTGCTCGAAACAGCCTCCGCTGTTGGCTGCCCAGCAGCCTCCTCAGCGCAGCTTTTGTTTTCCTCCACAGATCCGCAGCTAGCAGGAGGCTTTTAGCAAATGTGGCATTTCCTCCTCTTCCTCTGCTCTTTTATTGCCAGTGATGACTTGACAGAACGACTCTCATTGTACTTCTAGCAAGTGCGGGATGTTTTCTTGGGTTTTTTTTTTCCTTGATGTTTTCTTGCGACAGTGGCAACGTTCTTTTAAATGAAGTGTTGATTTCACTGGGGAAAAACATCCTCCAGCCCAGCGTTCTCTGTGTCCCACCTATTTACCTCCAACTCGTAGTAGGATTTCCAGCTACGTGAGCACTTTTAACGTGATGGTTACTTGGGACATACCTGGAGCCACAAGAAGGTAGAAGCACGAGTTTTTCCCTTTAGCTACTTAACACATCGTGGATTCCTGCTGTGCGGCTCTGCTGTGTGCTTGGTGGTCCCTTCCGAGAGACTGTTGCCAGCATTTCAAACTCACAATCTTCGCGTTGGAGGGGTTTCCTGCTTCTCTTCTCCTCTGAGGAAGAGCGACCCCCCCTGCGCCTGGCTCCCTCCCTCCACCCCTCCCTGTCCTGCTGCGTTACATAATCTGGCGTTTTGCAGGCTTCGGTCCGGGAGCCCTGGTTTCATGTCACAAGTCATCTTCACTGTGGGAACTTCATTATTTTCTCCGTGCTCCCAGCACCGAGATCCCTCTGGTGTCGGACGCAGCAGGAATTGCTTCCCCGGACCGCTCACGGGCGTTGAGACCCCAGCGCGCTCGTTGCAGCAGCCCATTCACTGCTCCCCGTGGCACCAGTCATTGGAGTGTCTCAGGGCAGCAGGAGGTTTGTCAGGTCCGAGCAGGGTGCTCCTTGGATCCCGTGCCCCAGCAGCCCTGCTGCATTCAAGGGCAGCTTGGTTGGAAGGCTGCAAACTGATCTCCCACACTGCAGTGTAGAAGAAAACTTGGTCTGCTCAGGGAAGTTTTCTGCCAGGGCAGCCTGCTCCAGTGCTCAAGGTGATGTTGTTTTTCCTTGTGTTGAGGCTGAACCTTTTTGGTGTCTTCCATTTTGTGATCGTTGCCTCTTGTCCTTGTGCTGAGCCTCTGCTCCCACAACAGCCTGCAGTAAAATGTCATCTTTTCAGATGAAAAGGTCCCAGGAGCCGACTGATCTCCACCCAAGCAATTTTTAACACCAGGATGGGTCAATGTTCACCTGCTGACACTGGAACCTGTTTGTTACAGGTGTTTCCTGTGTCTTGGTCCTTTCTAGGTCCCTGCTCTGGTCTGTAACTTCTAAAACCATTGAGCCACCACTACTTCTCACGGTTCCTGCCAGAGTCGAAGATCAGAGAAGTTTATTTGCGGCTAGAAAACACTTTGGAGAGGGCATTCGATGCCACATTAGACATCAAATATCAGGAAAACGAGGCCCTTTATGAGGCAATTCTTTGCTCCATCCAAATATCTTTGTCTATTTGTGCTGCTCCAATGCTTGTGAGAGAAGCAGATTATAAAGGACTTGTGAAGGACGGAGGCTACAATGCTTCGAAAAACAGAACCATGACTGAAAGGAAATTTTAAGAGAGACTTGAGACAAAGACCTTGGGGAGAAGAAAAGAAAGGTAAGAACACAAACGTAGTTATTTTTTAGCTGAGGTCCTGTTGCACATTACAGGGACATTCATAATATGTGGAATTTGGCAGGATGGAGGATTTGAAGACTGTAGGTTTTTAGAGTGACACCACAACCACCAGCACCAAGTAGTTAATTTAGGCTGCAGTGACTGCTGCAGAGGGCCTGAGGTCACAGCAATCAGGACTGCTTTCACTGCTCATCTCAGTTTTTAAGAACCAGGTCTGTAAGTGTGAAAGTGGCCAAACACAGAGTGGAAAGAAGAAATAAAAGTGACTCCTGTGTGGATGAACTTGGGAACCTCTGAGATAACAGCAAAAACACTAATAAAGAATTTTAAAAAAGGAAATAGAGGAGGAACTAGAAGTCAGTTGCTTGTGATGTTCAAATCTAGGCTGTCCCTTCGAGACAAGGAAGCTGATCTCGTGGTCATGACTCTCATTACCACAGGTCAGAGGCTGCTTTCCCAAGTGAGATTCCTGGGGTGGAGCAGTTTGCCTGGCAGCTCTCTTGCAGGGGGCTCTGGCTCTGCCCTGAGAGCTGGAGAAGACAGACTTCAAGGGAGCTCTGCCCTGAAACTGTTTTCTAAAGTTTCAGGCTTTCTGCTGCCATCTGGCCAAAGTGGGTTTTGGCAGGCGGCGGGGCAGTGGCTGGGGGCTGCTGGTGCTCAGCAGCACAGGGGTTTTGCAGGACTGTTGGCCACCTGTGCCCCTGGGCTCCCTGAAAGTCAGGAAAGAGGACAGAGAGGGCTAGCTGCCACAGGTTTGGCATGAGTCCTGCTGCATCAGCAGCTGCCTGCAGGAGACACCGTTTATTCCAGTTTTGTGTCCAGCCCCTGCAACTCCCTCTCCATTCCCTTAAGGTCTCCCGGGAGACAGTACTAAACGTGGCCTCTCAGTACTTTATAAGAAAGATGGGTGCAGTCTTTGTAGCTTGGGCTGTTGCTACTGGACAAGGGGAGATAATTTTAAACTAAGAAGGGAGGTTTAGACTAGACATAAGGAGTCACTTTAGTACAGTGAGTGTGGTGAATCACTGGAACAGGTTGTTCAACAGCCCCATCTCTGGACACATTCAAGGTCAGGTTGAACTGAGCTCTAGTTCCTGCTCACTGCAAGGAAGTTGGACTAGGTGACCTGTAAAGGTCCTTTCCAACCCAAAACATTAATTGACTGTTTGACTCTTCCATTTCCTTGGATAAAAACCAGACGTGTGGGGACAAAGGCAAAACTGAAGTGACCACCGTGCTGCAGGTTGACACCAAATCCATTATGCTCTGACCGTGCCAGCTGTGTCCCAGAGCACTGATCTTCCTGCCTCCTTTGTCTTTATTTTTGGCACACTTGTTTTTCTCAAAAAGCAACACAAGTCAAAGATGGTTGCAGGTAGTGAGCACCACCCTTGGGATGCTAGTGGCTGGGCCCAGTTTTCCTGCAGGTGTTTTTGCTGGACACCTCTTCACAGGGATATGTTCTCACACGGGGAGTTTATAAATCCTCACGTTTACAAAATAGTAATCATACTTTCTAAAGACATCTCCTTTAAAAGATAGAAACAACGAGCAATAGCTCCACTTTGTAAATGAAACTGCTCTTTTAACAGGGGGAGGAAACCTCTTGTTCCAACGCTCCATTTGTAAAGTTCGGTGTAACTCTGTCGGGTGTTACTCTGCACAAAAGAGGTCAAGGTCACTTCCTATAGGGACTGTGCTTATCTTGGTTCTTGCTTTTTCCAGCTACACCTCCTCACCCCGTCTGCTTCTCAGCAGAACCTGACCAGGGATTGCTCTCCCTTTTTCTGGTAGGTCTTCCTTTTGCGTTGCTGAAAGCTACTCTGCCTTCTTTTCCTTGGCAGTAAGACCACGTTCAGCCAAGGGCAGGGCTTCTCTGCTCCCAGGGGCAGATTTAACAACTCAGAGATCTCCTGACTCTGCAGATTGGCCAGTGTGGGTGGTGCTAACTGTGGTTAGGTTACACTAACTCACCTGTTTGTGCAGCTGATGACTTCCCTGGGGTTGCCTGGCCCTGTCAGAGGTGCTCCAGTAGCACTGGAGTTGGCCGCTCACCCGTGGGGAGCAGTGGCAGTGGATCAGAGCTGCCTCCTCTTGGCTCTAGCAACGATTTGAAACACTGGAGGTAAATGGCTTGAAGACTTTTGGGACAGCTGTTTTGATGTCCTTGGCTCCTTTCTTTGCTGCACCAGAAACAGAGTAACAACAGTAGGAGCTGAGAGCTGTCTGATCACTGGAGGGTTTTTTTTCCCTTTCCAAGCTGATGCTGTGCATTAGTCAAGGTTTTGATTGATGACTTACTGCAGGATGCACTTACATCTCCCACTTAATCCTGTTGGGATCCAACTGCTGCTGCAACAGACTTCTTTTTTAAAAAAACTTAAATCAATCCCTTGGATATGTTGGCCACGGTTTTTAAGGAAGCACTTGAGGGGGCTGGTCAGGTTAGCAGGTAGGCAGCACTGAAATCTTTCAAGTCACTGAACTTCCAGAGTAGGGTGGTTACCAGCAGTCTGGCCTGCACATTATTTTTCCTGATGACTTTGCTTCATGTTTGTGCTCTGCTCCCCACATGTAAACCAGTGCCTCGGATACCGTGACCGCGGTGGTTTGAGGAAGTGCTTCAATTAAGGGGTAGGTAGGCAGCACTGAAATCTTTCAGGTCAGGGTTGGCTGCCCATCAAGTCACTGCAGACTTCCCTTAGCCGTGTTGTTTCTGTCTCAGCTGTCTAATGAAGAGCCCAGGATCACTAGATCAAGGGTGTGTAAACTTGTCACCCATTTGTCACCCGTCATTATGCTCCATTCATGCACTGGAACACCGAGTGGAATTTGACTGGCTGTACAGAAACACGTGGTGTAAGCAGGAATTGGATTTCCCTTATGAACCCTTCCAAATGTTTTGTGATGGGTACTCACAGCAAGAACTTGGCTGTGTACTTTTTGTGACGTTGGGAGACACCAAGGGCACTGAAAATCCAGTGGCCAGAGTCCTTCAGCATGAAGCTCTTCTTCAGCAATGGAAGACTCTCTCCTTGCATTCTGAAAGCACGCTGGCCAAGTGCATTCCTGCTACAGGATTGGATTTACGTTTGGAATCTGCCCTCATCCACTGCAGGACAGACACAGCTTATCACGCCTCTTTGGCCTGCTCTAGAAATGACTTCTGTGTAATTTTGTCACAGACAGCTGTCAGAATCTCTACAGTTTCAGAGTGCTGCCTATCCATCCCTGGTGTCAGCTTTTCAACTGACCCATCTTCTGCCTGTCAGAGACAGACACAACGTCGCGATTGATTTTCAAGCGGCTCAGGTAGGCGAGGACGCTGGAGCAGCCTACTTGGGTGCACGGCTCCGAGCCATCTGTCAGTGGAATGTGGCCACCTGGGCTTTCTGCACCCTGCATCTCCTCACTGGACAGGGAGGACACACGTTACACAAATCTAAGTACAAGGGCAGGGTGGTGGCTGCACAGCAGGGCCATTGTGCCAGGGCGCATGTCTCTGCGACACACAGGAAACGTTATCATACCTGCCGGTGCTTCGCTGACTACGGATGTTCCAGAAACAACACCCCCAAGCCACGAGCTGAGGGACCCCAGTTTGTCACCGGACCAGGACATTGTAGTTATTTACAGCAAGACCAAAAAACTTGCTCAGGAGGGGTCCCAGTTCAGAGACTTTCCGTGTTGCAAGCAGCACCTGCAGAGAGTCTGGCAGCAGTGATGTTGGCACCTGTGCTAGCCCTGCCCCAAGGGCGTTGTTGGAGTCCCAGTGTCACAGAACATACCAGCCCTGCTCCTGCAGGGATGTGGCTTCTGTGTACACTGGCTAAATGCCACTAATTTCTCTTCCATCTTTCTACACTGTGACCTGTACAAGCTCTTTGTGGTTTAGTACCTTGCAAGCTGTCGTAGCTCCTCCATAGCAACACCTTGCATTAGTGGCAGAACAGGGACAGGAAAACTTCCTGGCTCCCCTTTTATTCCAGCTTCTTTTGTTCTTCCAGGTTTGAAATCCTGTAGTTCCATCTTCCTCTGTCTGTCTCCTCCTCTGTCCTGCAATACTTGTGTGGATCCCTACTCCTCCCTCTACAAAGTTTAAAAACCTGAAGTCTGTGGCTCAGTAGCTGCAGAAGAGGAATAAAAAATGCAGGACAGGATGGTTCCCAACACTTACTTGAGCATGAAGTTCATTTTTTTTTGGTAGAGAACATTTGTGATTTGTAGCTCGAAGTGCCCAACTGTGACAGCCAAACAGTGGTGTCAGTACAGATTTCAAAATGTCATTGTACTTGTAGGGGGGGGTTAGTTTTGAGACAGATCCTTATCCCCTTACACTCGCTCTGGAAGTGCTCTTGCTGACCTACAAAGCCCACCAGTCACTTGCAAGGTTGCTTTTGCATTTCAATGCAGTTTCTTCATTTCCTCTTCCTTTTTGTTTTTTAAGGCTTGAAGACAGCATTTACACATTCCAACTTGCCTTTAGGCTTCCCTTGCCCAGGGTTGCTACTGGCAGCTGTGGCTGACAGAACCTTAGAAGTTGCCACGCCTGCCACAGAAGAGTCTAGAAAACTGATGCATGCACAAAGCTTAGATTATACCTCCCCTTCTGCCAAGTTCCAGCTTTGGGGGATTATCTAGAAAAAGCAGCATAGTGACCCTTAGAAGAACCCTTCAGTTTATGGCTTACTGTCTTTTTTCAATCTCATTACCCAAAGAAACACTCAGTTCAAGGCTGACTCTGAGCTCACTCCTTTTTCACTTTGTGAAAGCAGCCGCCTGGGCTGCAGGTACTTCCCAGTCCAAATACTAGACCAACATTCATTCCCAGCCTGGCTGAACAGTGCTTACTTGCTTTGAACAGACAGGCTCCCAGTACAGGCCATATGATTGTAGAACAGCTACTTAGGTAAACCTGGCACGCAGATCTTCGGAGACTTACAGTTAATTACACAATCACTTTAAACAACTCGCTCCTGTAGAACTCTGCGCCCGTATCTGGAGTGGGCTATTAATCCGATTAAACCTCTGCATTAAATAAACAAGGAACGTGTTAATTCAGTATAGACCAGTAAGAAGCTGAAGCTGAAGTAAATCCTCACCACAAAGTCAGTAGCATGACCAGTTTTCTCTTTGGACTGTGAGGTCTTCATTTAAAGAGACGGCCTGATCCTGTAAGAGCTCTGGGAGCCGTAGCACCAGACAGGAACACAGCACGCCGTAAATCTGCTCTTTCTTAACCTCCTTAAAAGGCCTTGCTGAAACAATCTCTGCAAAGCTGCAATTTGAGCTACTTACTGCTGATAAAAGCAGGTGACATCTCTCCAGCTTCCTGGCACTACCCTGCTTGGCCTGTCAGAATCACATTTTTAACACAGAGATCCTGTTCTTCCCCGTGACAGCACCTCTCTGAGAACTTCTTCAGCAAATGGTGCTTTGCTTTCACTTCAAATCAAGGATGGCAGCTTCCCTCTTGCAGCAGAGCTGAGCTCTTCATTTCTAACAGTACACTCACCTCAGCACATCTGGAGATCACCGGGTGTTGTAGCAAAGATCACGCAGTTCATCGTGAAGTTCATGCAACGAGTCTCACAAATGAGGTTTAAGCATCTCCCTAAGGAACAAGGGAATTAATGCAAAAGGCCTCACAGCACCGAGTCATTCATGATGTGAACTACCAGAGATCCTTCTACAGCACTGCTCTTCACAGAGAGTACTTCAACATTAAACCTCTTAGTGGTGTGTAAGACAAGCAGAATCCCCTCTAGTTGTTTATTCTAGTTGAACTTGTTTATGTCCAAGACAACTGAAAACAATGCAAACTGCTAAACAGTCCCCTACTTGTTCACCTTTGTGTTTGCTAACTCTTCACTGAAAACCAGTGGAACAGAAATCTGCCAGTGGCCATGCCTCCTCCTGCCACACAGGCACTGTTTTAAGGTACAGTTTCGTTCGAAAGACTCTACTGTGAATTTACAAATCCCTTCCTTAATCTAGATCAGATAGAGTCTTCCATGTTAACTGATCTCAAAACAGTCTTAAGAAATTTAAAGCAACATCTAGATTACCGCATAATAATTTACTTAAAACACTGGGGTTCCTGCCTGTCAACCATGATGGTAGAGCTGTATTTTCATTATTTAATAATGAAGTTACACAGCTTCAGATAGATTCTCAAAATACCAGGTCACATAATGTTCAGTAATAACACTACACATTCTTGTCAGAGAAACTGGCAGTGCATTAAGTGCCATAAAAGTCATTTCAAGTGACAGAGTTGAACTGGATTTCCTGGGCTTGGCCACAGCTGCAGCACATTACTCAATTCACCACAATGCAGTGTCCAGGATGTCCAGGACATGCACAGCTTCAACCCCTCCAAATGTGACACTCGCAGTGAGTGAGACAAACTAATTCAATGAACAGATCTCTTCTGGAAGTGGAATAAGCATCTCCTAACCAAAGGCAAAAATTGAAACATATTAGAGAACCACAAGATGAAAACAAGTTGCTTCCACTTACGTTGCTGTAGCCTGGCAGAATTCCTTTTAGCACAAGGGCAGATGAGCTCCTAAAAAGCAGGTCTAAAAAATGCTTAAGCAGAAAAACACGTTGTAACTACACTACCTGCTGTAGGAAAATTAATCCACACAAGGGGACCTTCCAGCGTTCACTTCTGAAAGAGAATTTAAACTCTGCAGACTCAGACCCACTGGCGCAGTCAGGAGGCTGCCAGCACTTTCCCTATTCAGCTGAGCTAGCACTAAACAGAAGTAGCCACACTGTAAAGCCACCAAGAACAAAAGCATTCAAGACAACTTTCTTTGTTTTATTGAATGGCGAAGCAGAACTATCATCCACGTATAGTTAAATCAAGTGCTGGTCCACTCTTATAACCAAAAAGAATTGATTTTTTAAAGAGGTAACAACATCAACACAAATGGAAGAAATATGAAGCATCATCATAGGAACTTTCAGCTGCATGTGACACCGGACCAAGACCAGACCGGTGCTACTTCAGTATTTATAGACTCTCCACTGTACAGACCAGTCACACGAGCGTTATTGAACTCCAAACCCTTCTGCCTACAGCTCACACCCAAACCATCAACATGAGATCAAAGAGCAGTTTATGCTGCTAAAATCGTAGTCTCATAGAAATGTTTCTGTATCTAGTATTTTACTAAAGAATAATTACAATCCTCTCTGAAGTTACATATAGCCATTATAAATATTTACATCAAACATTTACAACTGGTTCATAATATACAACACAACAATCTAGCTACGATTGCTAATCTTCCAGTGTAAAAGTTTCAAACAACAGGTTGCTAATCTCAGTTTATCTGTTTTGCACACAGTCACAGGCAGTACAGGGCATTTCAAAAACTCATGTGACAAGATTAAAAAAACCAATGGAATGATGTTACTTTAATAACAGTTACTTTGGGGACTGGTTTTGCTTTTTTTCTTTCTTTTAAACAGGCAGGTTTCCATTTCTAAATCTCATCTGGTGCTACTACTAAGAGGTCTGAGAGGGGAAAAAATACTTAGAAATAAATACACCTTTAAAAAAAAAAGCCACAAGTAACCATGTCAGAGTATTTTTTTTTCCAAACAGTTTAAAGGAGACCTTCCTCTTCATCACTTCTCCACATCGTTCAATCCATTCGTATCTTCTGATTTGTCATTCTATAAATAATGCTGTCATACCCAGGATCCATGTTCCAGAGGTTGTAGGAGATAACTATGACAGCTAAAGCCAGACCTATCATCATCCACAGGATAATGTTGAAGATTACAGAGTAGTTGTAATTGTATTGGTAGGCAAGGTTATAGGGGTTTTCCGTTTCGCTCTGTAAGGAAGAGAACGTGCGTTACTTTGGCGCGTACACTTTCAGCGAGATCTGGACAGGCTGGAGAGCTGGGCAGAGAAAAATCTAATGAGCTATAACAAGAGTAAGTGCAGAGTCTTGCATCTGGGCAAGAACAACCCCAGGTACCAGTATAGGCTGGGGACTGACCTGTTGGAGTGTAGTGTAGGGGAAAGGGACTTGGGGGTCCTGCTGGACAACAAGATGACTATGAGCCAGCAATGTGCTCTTGTGGCCAAGAGGGCCAACAGCATCCTGGGGTGGATTAGAAGGGGGGTGGTTAGCAGATCAAGAGAGGTTCTTCTCCCCCTCTACTCTGCCCTGGTGAGACCACACCTGGAGTATTGTGTCCAGTTCTGGGCTCCTCAGTTCAAGAGGGATGTGGAGCTTCTGGAGAGAGTTCAGCGTAGGGCAACAAAGATGATAAAAGAGGTGGAACACCTCCCTTACAAGGAGGGTCTGAGGGAGCTGGGTCTGTTTAGCTTGGAGGAGACTGAGGGGTGACCTCATTAATGTCTACAAATATTTGAGGGGTGGGTGTCGGGAGGATGGCACTGGGCTGTTCTCGGTGTCATGTAGTGATAGGACAAGGGGCAATGGTTGTAAGCTGGAACATAGGAGGTTCCACATCAACCTGAGAAGGAACTTCTTCACGGTGAGGGTGACAGCACTGGAACAGGCTGCCCAGGGGGGTTGTGGAGTCTCCTTCACTGGAGATGTTCAAGACCCGACTGGACAGGTTCCTGTGTGACTTGGTCTAGGTGATCCTGCTGTGTCAGGGGGATTGGACTGGATGATCTTTCGAGGTCCCTTCCAATCCCTAATGATTCTATGATCTGAGCAATCGAGAAGGAGAAATGCGCTTCTGCCTCGACAGCTCTGATACTAGGACACAATGCAAAAGCCACTGTGTGTCTGACATTAATGGAATGGAAAGGGCTGATAGGAGCCTCACAACATTCAGTTGGCACAAATGCAAAGCCCTGCACCTGGGACAGAATAACCCCATGTGACGATGCACGCTGGGGGCTGGCTGGCTGGCCAGCAGCTCTGCAGAGGGATGTGGAGGTCCTAGTGGACAAGGTCAGCAGGAGTCAGCAGTGCACTCTAGACTGCATCCAACATGTAGGCAGCCAACCCAAGAAAACAAGTTTCTCCTGCCAGGCAGGATTTGCACATACCAATGTACTGAGCATAGGGGAAAAAAGTCCTCAGTGAAAGCAGTTGAGACTATGAACAAGCTGTCTGGAGAAACGGACTTCCCAAGAACTTGGCTGGACAAGGACCTGAGCAGCCTGATCTAACCCCTAAGTAATCCTGCTTTGAGCAGCACACTGGAAGCCATGACCTCCTGAGGACCTTTTCAATGAAAATGACTGTATGATCAAGGGAAGATGATCAAGAACAGGTAAGCTAGATCTCTTCACACTTTTGCTTAAATCAGGCAGTCGTTTCAGAAAAAAAAGGTTACTCTCAAGTGAAGATGTCATACAGCTTGGAACACTTCATGAACAGCATCTAGAAAAATGTGCCTCTACTACCTGTGAAGACTGGAGAATGGAGCGAGTCTTCCTCATCAGGGGAGAATTAAATGCCTTTACAGCCACCACTTCTACTACTGCGTTCCCGCTATACAGATTAAACATCTCATCTGCAAACTGGAAAAGAAAGAGTGATTTAATTTAAAACTTATACTGTATCCAGGAATTAAAGAAAGTTGTTAGCAAGATAGACACAACATGTCAGCTTCAGGAATAAGAAGCTTAGAGTGAGTTGTAAAAGTTTATACTATTTTAGAACTCCACTAAGAAAGTGCCAACAACTTCCACTTGCTTTACATCTCTTTAAAACCCCTTGACCACTGTTCAGCAGACGATAGCTTATCGCTGGTTTCTTGGCTGAAACTCATCCTTTCATGCCTTTTACAGAAGGCCCATCATCATATGGTTTCCTAGTTGTATGTGTCTTGCAACAAACTGCTCAGGTCCTCAACCCTTCTGCTTGCGTCCAGCAGAAGTAGGGAGGTGACTGTCCCCCTGTACTCAGCACTGGCAACACCACACCTTGAGTACTGTGTTCAGCTTTGGGCATCTTAAGCACACGGGAGACAGCGAGGTGCTGCAGCGAGCGCAGGGGACGGCAACAAAGCTGCTGAAAGGCCTGGAGAATAAATATTCTGATGAAAGACTGAGAGAGTTGAGGCTGTTTAGTTTGAGGAGGAGGAGGCAACTAAGGGGAGACCTTATAGCTCTCTACAACTATCTGAAAGGACACTGTAGAGATGTTGGTGCTGGTGTCACAGGTAATTAGTGACAGAACCAGAGAGAATGGCTTCAAGCTAGGTTTAGATTGGACATCAGGAAAAAATCCTTCACAGAGTGAGTGGTCAGGCACCGGAATGGGCTGTCCAGGTTGGTGGTTGAGTCACCATCCCTGCATGTGTTTAAAAGTTGCTTAGATATAGTCTTGGGGGATCTGGTTTAGGGGTGAACTTGTAGGGTTGATGGTTGGACTCAGTGATCCCAAGGGTCTTTTCCAGCCTGAATGATTCTGTGATTCTCATACTTACAAAAGACATGCTGAAGAATTACTTTCCTGAGCACAGTGATAGATGAAGAGCAGTTATTTTAGAGGCTTGGAAATCTAGCTTTGTGGGCAGGGGAAAACTAACCACTGTACCCTGGGATAAAGGTATTGCCATATTTCTGAGAGCAAGCTTTTGCAAGACTTACTGTTGGTTTAAATGCAAGATACTTAGTTACAAAAAGCAAACACATCATACTGATATATGTTGACATATGATTTCCTACTCCTCTACTCAAAATGTCTAACACATCGTAGAATCATGTCCACACTTTCCAGAGTGACACACTGCAACATTTGACTTTATAACTGAACAACTGCATTATAAAAATCAAACATGCACCAGTCCA
This sequence comes from Rhinopomastus cyanomelas, assembly GCA_013400115.1. Classification (NCBI taxonomy): domain Eukaryota; kingdom Metazoa; phylum Chordata; class Aves; order Bucerotiformes; family Rhinopomastidae; genus Rhinopomastus; species Rhinopomastus cyanomelas. The sequence goes on along the minus strand of VXBP01000958.1, from coordinate 175,724 downwards.
ATCACTACTAACGTGACAATTCAAGGCAGAAAACAGCAAATACACTGACACTCATGTAGTTAAAGCAGATCATGATTTCCTTACTACTGCTGTCAGTTAGGTAGAAAGATACCTTTTGCAAAGAGTCTACAAGAATTTGGGAAGCATCCTTGAACTGCTGAGAATCTTCCCCGTATCGTTTTCCAACCTCTTCCAGACCAGCCAGTTCCAGAGAATACAGGTCTGGAGAATGATCTTTGGCTAAGTGCTTGTGTCGAGACAGCTTCAGCACAGCATTGAGGGCAGAAGTAAATTGATTAGTACATAGATTACAGGAAAAACACATTTCACAAAATCAATTTGCTGGGACTAATCCAGCCCCATTCTCCACAGTCATATTTCATATTGATTAGGAAGTGGAATTTCTTGCCAGTTTAAGTCCAAGATGTCCACAATTGTGTTTTTTACTTCTACAGAAGGAAAGCAGAAGATCACCTGTCCCTAACTTGATGTTGCCTGCATAACTCTACTTAAAAGAAACAGTATGCTTTTTCACATCAGAGTCCTTGCTCTGTAAGCACTGTTAAAATAAAACTTGTGAGGAAAAAACCCCAGACACATAACTACAATAATTTGGATACTACTAATCCCTCCAAAACCGAGTAGGTTGCACCTTCTACCTTGCTGTTACACACGTACAGGAGTAGTTTACTTCAAGAGTATTACCCCTTTGTCATAAAATTCAACCAATATAATCCAAATTATCTAAAAGGAGACTAGTGATATTCTTGCACTTCTACAGGTGTGAAGCTGCAGCACTGACACTTGTCTGCACAAGAGAACAGTCTCTGAAAGCAAGAAATTGAATCTGTTCCTGTCTTCCCTACTTTAACTACTGCATTTCCAGTCTGCAAGACAAAACCAAGTTGTTACACCTCAGAAGTCCCATTTCTCTTCACCTAATGTGAACTTCCACGACTTACATGACTATTTCTTTAAGTAGCTAAGGGCTGCAGCTTAAAGGACAAAAAGAAAAAACAAAAAAAAAACCCAGTCCAAAAACCAAATCAAAACCCAAACACCCTCAGCTAAAGAATGAACACCGTAGCTTCTTAGTAAGATCATAGAGCTTTTTGCTTAAGAAGATCAAAATTAAAAACTCACCCATCCACACTACTACCACTTTTCACACTACACAACTCACTCCAGTCTTTTCAGATAAAATATGATGGTGATATTTTGAAGTAAAATGGTGGACAGGGCAAAGAACATGTTCTTAACTACCATTATACTTCAAGTAAGCAAACAAGGAAAGCACTATAAAATTCTTCATTAAGAAACAGCAGCTCAGATTTCCCCCTCTTCTCACCAGACACAATACAAAAGAAACTAAAATGTATAAGGTTCTAGTTTTCCTCTGCCAGTGACAGGGCTGATGCAAATAGTTTAAGAATATATTATTTAAACTGATACAACCAACTGCAGACACTTGAAAAAATACCACTGGCAGCCAACTATCCTGGCTACAGCTTCTTTACCTTCAAATGGGTGGTTGTGACATAGGATGGGGAAATTATTAAAAAAATAAATACAATCTTACCAGGCTTGCAATGTCATGTAGGACTTGTAGTTCTGACAGAAAAAGCAAATCCACCTAGAAGAAGAAAGATACAGATATTTCCTTTGGTGAAAGGAAAGTGAGGGAAGCTTCATTTTGTTGTCTCAGGTTATATCTATTACATAGAATCACAGAACGTTCTAGGCTGGAAGGGAGCTCTAGAGGTCATCTAGTCCAACCTTCCTACACAGGGACAACTCTACCTAGGCCAGGCTGCACAGAGCCTCATCAAGTCTGCCCTTAAACGACTCCAGAGATGGGCCTCCCCCAGCTCCCTGGTCAGCCCGTTCCGGCCACCAACCACCCTCACATTAAAGAACTTTTTTCTAATATCCAGGCTAAACCTGTCCTTTCCCAGCTTGAACCCATTGCTCCTTGTCCTATTTGTACAAAACCTCTTGGAAAGACCTTCCCCCGTCTTCACGTAGAAGGTACTAGAAGTTCAAGGTTTTTTACCTCATTGTTTCTGCTCAGGGAGTTGAGAGGAAGTGAGCTGAGAATGGAGTTGTTCTGGAACAAGCGGTTCCGCAGCTGGCGCAGAGTGACAGAAAGATCTTCAAACACAGAGTTTGCCTTGCCCACCATGTAAACCCTCTGCAGGAACAGCCATTGTTGAACAACACAAGTTAGGGTTCCGTTTTCTTCCAGCCACACATTAATAACCAATCATACCTGCAACCACTCTCAAATGCAACGTATTTCATGTAATAAGCTTTGCTCCAGTCACACAAGTGGGAAGAGGTTTACCATTTAAAGTTCTGATTTCAGAACTGAAGCAATACTCACTTCCTCACTGGGGGCCAGCTGCAACACCACAGGAGTTTCCTCAGAGAACAAAGTATGAATGGCGTTTGCAACACTGTCAAGACTGAAAGGAACAGCCTAGAAGACAACGTCCAGTTACATTTGGGGGTAAAACAGAGCCTAACAATATAAAAGGAGACAATCTGCCTAACTTTCCCAGACATCTGGGAAAAGAAGACAATCCCATTCTGAGCAAAGACTACACATGCTTCTGAAGTGACAACAACAAATAATAGGAGCCAGCTTGCAAAACAAAACAGGAACAACTTACTTGGATGTATTGGGCTTTTTTAAGAACCCCAAGGAGTCCTGACTACGTAATCAAGAGGCTTACTTAAGCTTAAAGTACAGCCTTGTTGATTGGTAAAGCAAGACCAACAGATACAGAAGCCATACAAGAGAGGAAAGCAGTCTTAGAGCAAATGCTAAGTCACAAAACAAAGAATACTGATGACTGAAAATACACCAGAAGAAAGACTAACTGTTGAAACACATAATAAAAAGAGCCACATCAACAAATACTACAAATGAGACAGATCCAAGCACAGGGTAGTGCTGCTACTGGCGAACTAACAAAACTGTTTTAACACTTACTTTTGGGTTTCAGTTAAAAAGATGTAGAATGGCATGTTCCCATTCACTAGTTAAAGAGCACAAAAGCATTTTTTCTAATACATTTAGTAGCCTGCAAGCTAGGATAATTTGTAATCAGCAGTGCAGAATCACAGAATCATTGGGGGTTGCAGGGGACCTTGAAAGATCATCTAGTCCAATCCCCCTGCCACAGCAGGATCACCTAGATCAAGTCAAACAGGAACATGTCCAGACAGGTTTTAAATGTCTCCAGAGAAGGAGACTCCACAACCTTCCTGGGCAGCCCCTTCCAGTGCTCCATCACCCTCATTGTGAAGAACTTTCTTCTCATGTTGATGTGGAACCTCTTATGTTCCAGCTTACACCCATTGCCCCTTGTCCTATCGTTAGATGACAGTGAGCAGAGTCTGGCTCCATCCTCCTGACACCTGCCCTTTCCGTATTTACAAACATTAATGAGGTCAACCCTCAGTCTCCTTTTTTCCAAGCTCAAGAGACCCACCTCCCTCAGCATTTCCTCATCAGGAAGATGTTCTACTCCCTTTATCATCTTTGTGGCTCTGTGCTGGACTCTCTCAAGCAATTCTGTGACCTTTCTAACTGAGGGGCCCAGAACTTGACACAATATTCTTCCACTCTCACCAGGGCATTGTACAGGCAGAGGAGAATGTCTCTTGATCTACTAACCACCTCCCTTCTGATCCACCCCAGGATGCCATTGGACTTCTTGGCCACAAGAGCACACTGCTGGCTCTTGTCCTGGCCACCAGGACCCCCAGGTCCCTTTCTCCTATGCTGCTCTCCAGCAGGTCAGTCCTCAATCTATGCTGGTACCTGGGGTTGTTCTTGCCCAGATGCAAGACTCTACACTTGCCCTTGTTATAGTTAATTAAATTTCTTCCTGCTCAGCTCTCCAGCCTGTCCAGGTCCTGCTGAATGGCAGCCCAGCCTGCTGGGGTGTTGGCCACTCCTCCCAGCTTCAATGATCATATTAAGTTACTTTTGAATACTGGAAAAACCAGTGCAGCATCCATTTGGGGCACCTCATCTGGAGGCCATGGCAGAAGTTTATCTGAAATCATTAACAGGAATCTTGATTCCAAAGAACGAGAAATAAAGAAAATACACACTATGTATGTATCAGAATTTGATCAACGTTGCAAGGTCAAACACTGCTAAAGTGTGTTGAAGGCTTCTGCAAGTCAGCAATGCCTACAGAGTCCGATGCAGATCATCTCAGATCAGTTCTAGTCCACAGACCACTTCAGCAATGCCACCACATCACTGTGGCTGAACCAGCGAGCTGTGCCTCAAAGCTGATGTGGAAGCAGATCTGCGCTAAGCTGAATTTGACCCGAGTTCAGCGTAAAGCCACATAACATTCCAATTAAACTCTGATGTTTTAAAATAAATTTAAAGACTGTCTGACAGCTGTAACAATAATTGCAGAGTGAAATCATCACCTCATCTTGGAGTGTGCAGCATGGTGTCAACTATTAAACAAAACACTGCTCAACATTGTCACTGATGATTCTACAGTTCAGCTGAAATAATAAAAGGATAACTAATAATAATAATTCTTAAGAAGAGCGCAGTAGTTGCACATTTCAGCTCAGCTGCACAGAGCTAAAATGCAGGGTAAACAGGTGCAAAACACAGTTGTCCAAGACAGGCAGAAGCAGATTTAACTAACTAGAAATAAACATCTTATTTGATAAGGGTTTGTGGGTTCATGCTGGGGGAACAACAGCTCAATATGAAGAAGTGTTCCAATACTGCCATAAACATGGATTAAACAGGCAATATATTTATAAAAGAGAAGTAAGGAGACACTGCACAGGTACTAATATCTTGTAAGTTAATGTGCTCCTTTTAAGATGTGTGTGGACAAAGCTGAGGCAAAGGGAATAAATTTAAAAATAGGAAATTCTATCTAAACACAAGAAAACAGATTTTTACTCTAATGGTGGTCAAATACTCCCAGAGGTTGCCCAGAGATGTTGAGGATCCTTCATCTGTGAAGATACTCAAAACCCAACTCGACACAACAGCCTGCTGTAGCTGACCTACCTTGTTCAAGGGGTTGGACTACCTGATTTCAGAGGGTCCCTTCCCACCCAAGTGATTCTGTGATGCTGTGACAAATGTGAGAAGAGTCTCAGAAAAAACAGTGTCTGGTAAATATAATGTTGCTTGTCGTTTTCTTTTTGAGACAGTATCATCGAAGTGCTTGACTATTTCACAGTCAAGCACTTGAGGAAAACTCAGACGATTACTTAGAGGGTCATGGAGTACATCAAAGAATCAACACCATACAAAATGCTATGACACACATTAAGTTGAAGTATGAATCAATGCATTAACATGTTCAAGCAGGGGATTCTCTGCCTTTTGGTACAAACATTAAAACCAGGTGCCTTTCAAGGTAAGCATACTTGGGGTCAAACAAGTTACCGAACTCAACACAGGAGACTCTGGAGTCTGACTGGATTACTTAGCTATACAGCCTGATCCACAATTCTAAGAGGGTTACATGAACTTTACTTGAAGTTAGAAAAAAGTAAACATCAAAGACCACAGTCATGTGCTTCTCATTAGATCACAGGAGTCACTGATATCGCACAACAGTTTCAAACACTGATACTCACATTCTCAATAGGGTAAGAAATCCCCTTCACAGGCAATGTCAGCTTGTCTACTCCTTTCACTGTTACCAGCACAGTAGCTCGTGGTCTGTGAAACAGATCACCCACTGCAAGCCCAGGCCAGGAAAGGTCCTATTACAAAACAGTAAAAAAACCTCGCATCTCACAGGGAGAAAGAGAGAAGCCCTCCTTCCACTTTACAGCAAAATAACTTAGTATCCCGTTAACATCTCTGTGCAGGACAGCCTTCCTGGAAACTCAGTTTCACATGAAATTAAGACTAGAATGATTTCCCTTGAATAATATAATCTCCAGTTAACCAAAGAGAAACTCTTAACTTAAAAGCTGCCAGTAACTTCATAGCAAAGTCTACAATGGAAAAGTATTACACTATTGACTACATCAAGAGCTATTTTCCACAATTAAATTAGATATTACAGCCTGTATTCTAAAATAATACAACTTTAAAATGACATTTTTAAAATTAAAATTGTAAAACCTCAATTAAAATTAAAAACTCCACAAAATCAAAACCCAAACCCAGCTCTTCAACAAAACACTGCAGAAAAAGATTTAGGCACATTAAAACACTAACATCTGGAAAATTTCACTACTAGAAAGGAATGAGTAGAGAAAGAGGGAGGGGCGTGTCACTCATGCCAGACTACTAAGCTAAAACTCTCAAGTTTGCACAGAACATAGAAAGATTCCTTAGTTGCTTACCACACTCACATATTAGTAAGAACACAGTGAAGGCCACCTGGTTGGCTTATTCAGGCACAAAATACAAAAAAACCTGATTTTTCCACTTGCGTAAAAGACAGAACTGTTTAAGCTTTATTAAAATGATTCTTTTGAATCTTATAATTAAATGTTATTGAATTATAATCAATTTGTATCACCTCAAATAAAGAAAAACCCTTTCACAGCATCGTCAGGGACAAAAAATAAAAAAAAGGTGGAAGGGGTTCAGTTGTATCTTGCCTTAACAGGGGAGGCATGTTTTGAGAATTCCCAATTGAACACACCAAAAGTACTCCAAATGGGCCAAACCACATTGGTCTTGCTGGGTGTCTTTACACACAGTGCACGTAACACCATCTGATGTATTTTCTTGATCAAATCATCCAAATATACTTTTTAGGAATAGCACGTCAAGAGTTTGTTACTAGTTTAATAACAAAAATGGGCAATTGATGGCAAGGCACTTCTGGATAAATTCCAAAACATAGACTAACCTGACCTGCATTCAAACTACTTACCAGACCTCTTGCCTAGCTGCAGTATGGAAGAAAACAGAAGCAGCCTCCTTTATTGTCAGAATATACTAGCTTGTTGCTTTGAGTGTCTGACAGCACACAGCTACTGCTTCAGCTTACTACCTTTTCACGTACTGCTTCAACAGTCACATACCCCTGCTGAAGCCTAGCAAAAAATTCAGTAGGCAAGATGGAATCAACCTAAGGGCTCCCAATTACCTACTCACTTTAAACATCACCAATGCTATATTCAAAAGCAAATTAGGTTTTTCAGCCTTCCATTACTTCCTAGATATCCAGTTTACTTATTACGTTCAGCAGAGAGGTTTGCTGACCTGACAGAACACCTGCCTAGCCAAACCACTACTCACCATCTTCAGAGCACCCAATAGCAGAGTCCCAAGGAAAGCTCATAGGCAAGAAATGACAGCGTTTTGTACAGGTTCTCAGCACATGACCATGGACTGAGGGGTATACAGCATGCAGTTAGGTCTGAGAGGAACTGAGGAAACACCATATAAAGACTCCTTCTACAGCTGATGATTCAAATTAGCCAGCTAGCATAGCCTTTTGCTGCTCATATGACTGCTATAGCACTTTGCTTGGAAACCACACTCTGACAAGTCATTCTTTCCTCCAGACAAATGGGATGGTATTTTATATATCCCACCACATGACAGGAAGATTTGCAGGTTAAGTGAGCAGGTCTCTAGTGTTAGAGGAATTTCAAAAGGAAGACCTGAAACGCACATCTTCAATGGAAAAGCCCATGGACAGCGCAGCTACATCTGGGATCCGCTCGCCAGGAATGGGCCAGCTTCCATCTCGAAAAACAACTGACTGAGGCGATCGTAAGATGTTAAACTCATCACCATATACACCTGAAAAACAAACATAAAGAGCTGTCAGAGTTCTTACAATCTTTCTCTCACATTACACAGAAAAATAGCCTACTGAAACTTTCTTTCCTTCTCCCTCCGTCTCATGCCTTTTAGTTTATGAACACAAGTCATGAGAAGTAATGGGTTTTAGTGCTCCAGAATACAAAATAAAGCTCCTATACAGCAATGACTATAACAAGAGCACTGTTTAGAGTTCACACCTGGTAAAGCTAACTCTCAATAGAGCCAGGCAGACCTCAAAATCCTTTCAGCTCACAAGCAGCTATGAACTAACACAGCTCTGTTTGCTTCCAGGACTGCTTGGCATAACACCTCTCTTCATGAAGACAACCGCCTGAGGCACTCAACTCAAAGTCAGGAGGATCAGCAGAGTCAGCGCTGGCTTAAACAGAGCACTGCCAGGAGTAATCTGGCTTCTGCAGAACAGCTCTGGTGTCTCTGCTCTGCCTTTTGAAGCACATGATGTTTGATGTTTTTCTTCCTTGGATGCGGTACTGGACTGAAGCTGACTGTTTAAAAGCCACAATCTTCTCATGCAACACTTCTCATGTTGGGTTTTCACTTACACAGGATCCCCCTTCATTCTCTTTCCCACTACCTTGAATAGCAAAGTTGACTAAAATAATATTTCTAAACCATATTGTGATTACAGTAAGTTATTGTGTAATAAAGTCAGAAAGGACTCCACAGAAATAAGATGTCATTTCAACCCAGCTTCCTATTTTCAAGTCACTTAAGTCTAACCGCAGTACCGTATACACAAACACTTATCTAAACATATTTTAAAATGTATTTGGTACATATAGGCAGTAACACACACAAGGCAACATTTCAGGCATATTGCCCCCTCTGATAAGCAATAATCCATGTAGATTTCTAACAGAAAGCTAATCTGACCCAAGACTCAAGAAAACCAAGTAAATACCTCCAAGTATTTCTGAGGTTGAAGTTCTGATCATACAACCAGTCTGCATACCTCAAAACTACATGAATAAGGTAACTGTATACAGAAAAGGATGATCACCGAAAATTAGTTACCAATCCAAGCAGCTGCATACAGTAGTTTTCTAGGGCATCTGTGAATCTGAAAGCTATTTACAAAACTAATGCAACAGTAAACTGATGTGTTGTGCAGTTGTAACCTTCCCTAACATTACTTTAACCAACCTGACCTTGAAGATGCTGTTTTCAAGTGTGGGTCATGATCCCGCATACTAATGTTGACAGTAAATCCATGCAGTGTTATGATAAATCATACTAAGGAACAAAGTACTGTGATGCAGGTCAGGGAAGGTTGGCAAAATGAAGGAAACAGACCAAACCAACAGACTTCTACTGAGGAGATTAAAACATTATTCCCTTTTGTTTCTTTTCTGTTAATTGGAAAGTCTGTTAACATCTGTAATGGTGTAATAGCCCACATTCTGAAGGGCAGAAATGCTTCCAGACCAAATTCCTTCAGACAGAATAGTTCATGAAATTTTGACAAATAGTTTTTGCTCAGTCCATAGGATTTGGCATATTCCTCTCCACAGGGCTAAAAGATAGTCATATGTTACTTAGAACAAGACTGGTGGATAAAATTATAGAGTAATTCAATGACATTTCCCTTGCCAGACTTAATCAAGGTCTTAAAGACTAAAACTGAATTTGCTTGGGAACACAAGCCTTTTCCTCAGACACCCTGTAACTCCCTGGCCACAACACCCCACCAGGCACCATAAGCAGCTAACTCCAGAGAGTAAATTCTGAGAATAAATTAATCCTGCATTGTTACTCACCCACCTACAGAACAATTAAACTTCTACTGTTGGAGCTGTACTTGAGTAGAACACCTCTCTCTTGAGTAGAAAACCTTTGGTGAAACTGAAGAGTAGTTGAAGTTGGAAGGGAACTCAAATATCATCTAGTTCAAATCATCTGACATGGGTAGGGACATCTCCCACTGCACCATGTTGCCCAGAGCCTCATCCAACCTGGCCTTGAACACTGCCAGGGCAGGGACATCCATAACCTCCCTGAGGAACCTGTTCCAGTGTCTCATCACCCTCAGAATGAGGAATTTCTTCCTAAGATCCTAAATCTACTCTCTTTCAGTTAGAAACCCCTTGTCCCATCACTATAGGCCCTCATAAAAAGTACCTCCTCTCCAGCTTTCCTGCAGGCCCCGTTCAGGTACCTCTCCAGCTTTCCTGCAGGCCTCCTTCAGGTACTGGAAGACTGCTATAAAGTCGCCCCAAGAGTCTTATCTTCTCCAGGCCAAACAGCCCCTACTTCTCCAGCCCTCTGATGATCCTTGTGGCCTCCTCTGGGCTAGCTCCAACAGCTTCATGTCCTTCCTTCATTGGAGATTTCAGAACTGAACACAATACTGCAGTGGGGGGGGACCTCACTGAGCGAAAACCACCTATGCGGCCTGGAGGCCGTAAGCGCAGCCACAAGCCTGACTCACCACCGACAGCCCCCAGTGGGCGTCACAGCCCCTGGGCAAAGCAGGAACAGCTGTACACGGTAAAACAAAACGATGGGTAGCTCCAAACGCTCCGCAGGTTCCTTCGCCAGGCAGGGGCTGCTTACCTCAGATGGTCGGGTGGGGTGAGAGGGTAGCAGGGAGCTGCGGCCCTTGATCAAGGGACATCCCCGTGCTCCCCAGTCCGGGCCTGGAGCAGGCGAGCACACATACACCCCGAGCACACTGCACGGCGCCTCGGTCAACCGGCCTGTCCCTCCTCCCCGACCTCTCGGCTCACCGCAGCGGCTGCGCGGCCTTCCTCGCCCTCCCTCCCCGCGGCCGCTGACCCGGCCAGGCCGGAGATCCCCGGCGCTCACCGACGATACAGGCCACTGCCACCAGCGCCGCCAGCTCTAGGGCCCAGCGAGCCCCGCCGCGCCGCTCCATATCGACCAGCCTCTGCGGTGCCAGAAACTGCTGGGGAAATGCCGGGTGGCACCGTCGGGCAGAAAACCGGCGAGCACCCCTCCCGCTATGGAGCGCGGACGGACAACGACCACAGCCAATCGACGGGCGAGGTTCAGGATCTTCGGGCGGGGCACCGCAGCAGTGACTGGCAGCACTGGCCGCTCCCGCCCTGTCACGGGGCTGACCGATCAGCTGAGACGCAGCCCTGCTTGGGGCGGGGCCTGAGCGTTTGCCTTTGGCCAATGAGATCGCGAGAGACTCGAGCACCACTTTCCTCTCCGCACCGCCAATGTAGAGGGGAGCCGGGAGGAGGCGGAGCCTCTGCCTGAGCGAATCGACGGCTGATGCGACCAATTGAAGCGCGAGAGGTCGGGCCCCCCCCCCGCCGGACCTAGTTGGAGATGTCCCTGCTCCATGTGGAGGCGTTGGGCTTCTAAAGGTCCCTTCCAACTCAAAGCGTTCAGTGATTCTATGATTGTACAGTAAGAGCGCCATTTCATTAAAGACGACATCCTCCAAGCAAAACTCCTATTTCTGTGCTGGATTCCTCAGAAAGCATTGTGTGTAAGTTCACACAGAATCCACCAGTGCTAGGGAGTGTTTTATCTGTGTTGTTACACGTGGCTAGAACGCAGGAACTGTGTCAAATCCACATGGTAACGCTGTCCTGAATGTGCCAGAGACTACCAGCCACACAGCTCTTTGACCACGGTTATTTTGCTATGTGCTTAGAAATTCTAGCCAAGTACAGAAATACTCTGAAAATCTCCCTGAGCAACACTTGTGAACTAGAAAAAAAGGACTGTCTGGGAGAAACAGTGGATGGGTTGGGCAGTGGTAAGTGTAGAAATGCAAGTGTGTGTAAAACAATTGAACAGATTTTAAGAAAGTAAAGTTATATCCCAGCATCTGCCACGTGACAGTGTGCAACGATGGGCAAATCGCTTAAACGCAGCTTTACAGAGGTGGCAATAAGAGTCTGCTTATTCCCTGTCTGTGAGATGAACGTGTGTACATGAAGATGAGCTGCTGCTCCCACTGTTACCGAATGGAAACTATACCTTGAATATGAAAGCCATGCCAAATGTGTAGAGTACTCCAAAGTCCAGTAGCAGGACAAGTTATGAGCACTTCGCATTAATGCTCACCTGTTGTTTACTCTGTATTGTGCATCGTAAGACCAGCACCATGTAACTGCTTTTAGAAAAGAGATGCAAATAAATGTTTGTGAGATTACCTGGATGCGGGATCATTTCCCAATCATTAAGAAAGGGGAGTGTCTCAGGTTCATGATTCATTTGGTGTCAAATTAAGAAGACTTACGCCATAGATCCTTGTGAAAGTCAAAGTTTACTAAAATTACCAGATTAAAAACTCAGAAGGCACAGAAATCACTACAGTTACTAGATGCCCAACTCATATTGGAGAGGAGAAGACAGAAAGAGGGAAAAGGGAGAGAAGATAGTTAAGAGAGAGTAAAGATCACCACTCAGGACTGCACCACTCAGGCTCTGGCTCCCTTCCCTGCCTTGCTCCTTGGCTCTGCAGATCTCTGGAGAAACTCTTCAGTTTCTCTGGCCATCTTCTCAGTCAGTTTCTTGGCACAATCAGCTTCATGGATGGCAGGGAGCATAGTGGTGGTGATAGGTCATTTCTCAGCTTTCTTAATGTCTCTGGCATGTCCTGTCTGTCCCTCTGCATGGCCACAGACTGAGGCTGGGGATGGCTGATGATGAAGCACTGTTCAAATCCCTCCCTTTTATACTCACTACCAGCTGGTGTTTTTCTTCACCCCAATGGTATGTGGGACCTGCAGATGAAACATCGTTAAGCGAGTCCTTGAGGGAGGAAAACTTGCCACGTTCACTAGCTCTGCTGATTCTGTTCCCATACAGAGCATGTCCAGGTGCAGAATTCCTCCTGCTACCCTCTTGACAAGTTATCTTCTATTTGCTTACAATTGTTTGAGCCATCTTAGTTGTTGTTAATCAAAGTCTGACATTCTGTAGCAAATATTGTGATCAAAATAGTTGTTTTCTTATGGAATTTTCTGCCTTCAGAAAAAGACTAGAAAAGCATACTGGAGACAAGGCCTGGATTGCTGAACTACAGAGATAGTGAATGATTGCTTTCTCACAGAATCACAGAACATTAGGGATTGGAAGGAACCCCAAAAGATCATCTAGTCCAATCCCCCTGCCAGAGAAGGATCACCTAGACTGAGTCACACAGGAACATACCCGGGCCGGTTGGTGAAGCCACGATGACTGTCTCTAATGACCCTCTTGTCCTTGATGTGTCTAGAGACAGCATCAAGGATAAATTATTCCATCACCTTTCCCGGGATGGAGGTGAGGCTGACTGTTCTATAGTTACTTGGGTCCTCCTTCTTACTCTTTTTGAAGATTAGAGTGACATTTACTATCCTCCAGTCCCCAGGCACCTTTCCTGATCCCCATGACTTACACGACAGATGATGGAGTGTGACCTATCAATGACTTCTACTGTCTCCCTTAGTACACGCGGGTGCACCCCATCAGGGCCCATGGATTTATGCACATCCAGTTTGCTAATGAGCCCAGCCTGTTTGTGCACTGAGCAAGCAATGCAACATTAAAAATACCAGTAGCCTATCTCATAAGCTGACAGTAATCACAGAATCATAGAATGGTCAGGATTGGAAGGGACTTAGAAAAATGTAGATGATCCATTTGAGATCAGAGCACTTTTAAACAAATAATTTTTTCTCAAATTTCCACATACTTGGTCTAGTATCATAGAATCACAGAATGGCTAGGATTGGAAAGGGCCTAAAGACCATCTAGTTCCAACCCCACTGCCATGGGTAGGGACACCTCTCACTAGACCAGGTTGCTCAAGACCTCATCCAATCTGGCATTGAACACTTCCAGGCAGGGGACATCTGCAGTAATTGCACAATATATATGACCATGGGTACTGAACTAAGGCAATGTTACCTTTTTGGGGGCATTTTCTGGCTCTGGGATGCTTGGCTTTGCAAGCACAGTGTGCTATTTGCTGTGTGTATGTTTTAGCATAACTTCACAAAGTTTTACCTATGTAGGAAAATGTGGCTCCTGCGCCAAGGTGCTTGTAGTCTGACACAGGGTATCATAGGACATCAGTGTATACACTAGGTTGTTTTGTCACAGTAGCACCTGTACAGCTGTGTTGTCCCCTTTACCCTTTCCTCACCTCCCACGTTAGACTGAGTCTACACATAAAATGTACACAGAAGTAAGCCAAGAAGGGTGACTCAGAGCAGTAAGTCTATGAAACTACTGGAGGGCATTAGGTGGATGTGATGGCATTTTAGGTAGGAAGAAAGTGCAGCACAGGGAAAAGGACGTGTGGGAAGAGGTTTCTGCCTTTGTCTAAATGAAGGATCTCTTACAAATATGATGTGTAGAAGGGGCAAGGTGACTAACACTGAGTTAAATAAGTTGTTTTTCGTATATCTCTTTCTGTCTTTCACATCTGTGCATGTTAGCAGTCCTTTCAAATTTTGTTATGGTTATCCTGACAGTTTTCCATAAAGTGTTCACTGTGGATGACATGCTACAACCAAAGAGTGTAATCTTTTCTATTTTCATATTTGCAGAAGGAATTGTATTTTTGAGACTTTAGGGTTCACATTCCCCCTTTTCTCTGAACTCTTAGTGCTGGCAATACTGCATTTTAATTCTTGAAGTGGAAATCAGAGTACTGCATTTGGCTATCATGTTCCTCGTCTGCTATTTCAATGGCTTTGCTTGAAGAATCACAGAACATTAGGGATTGGAAGAGACCCCCGCTGCAGGAAGATCACTTAGATCAAGTTGCACAGGAACATGTCCAGATGGGTTTTAAACATCTCCAGAGAAAGACACTCCAGAGCCTCCCTGGGCAGCCCCTTCCAGTGCTCCATGACCCTCACAGTGAAGAAGTTCCTTCTCTTGTTGATGTTGAACCTCCTATGTTCAAGCTTACACCCATTGCCCCTCCTTGTATCATTAGATGACACTGAGCAGAGCCTGGCTCCATCCTCCTGACACCCACTCTTCCCATATTTACAAACATTATTGAGGTCACCCCTCAGTCTCCCTTTTTCCAAGCTCAAGAGATCCAGCTCTCTGAGCCTTTCCTCATCAGGGAGGTGCTCCACTCCCTTCATCATTTTTGTGGCTCAGTGCTGGACTCTCTCCAGCAGTTCTGGGTCCTTTCATAGTTTGTGAAGAAGTCTCTCTTCTATCTTTATTTTCCTGTTCCCATCCTCATTTCTTTGGGAAAATAATAAATAGAATCAATAAATTTTATTATGAAGCAGTCACGTCTCTCTAACGCTACGCACTGGTTTTTGGTGTCCACTGGGTATGTCTGTATGGCAATGAAGCCCAGCAGAAGAGAATACTACCATCACTTTAGAGCCTGATGGAGTTCTAGCTGTTTTCTCTAGGCTTAATTTAGATCCCAGCTGTGCTTTGAAGAGAGCAAGTGTTGTATTCCTGTAAGCAATGCTTGTGACAAAATCCACACGCCGTACAATTATTCTATTAAACTGATTTTGTTCTGAGCTTCTGCTCAGGACAAGCAAAAAAAAAGTAATGAAACGACATGCACATTAGGTCAGAAATTATTTTTATAAAGCCATCCGTATACTGCTGGTAGCAGTCACAAAATCAAAGTGCCAGCTGTGGGCAAGTGCCAGTGTTCGCTGGCTCTATTTGTAGTGTGCCGTGCAAACATATCTTCATCAGGAATTGCTCCTGTGGTGTTTGGATGCTGCCTTTGCCTCGAGCCCTGCCTGTGTGCTGACAGTGCTGGGGATGAAATGATGGTAGAAGAGGGAATATGAGGAAAAGGCTAAGTCAAAGAGCTAGCCAGTTGTTGGTACTGGACTACTCTGCTATCATTTGATTTTGCTGTATTGGTACTAAATCTAAAGTAGTTGCTATCTGAGGTATCTGTGTCAACCATTATTTCCAAAATGGTGCTTTAACTGGAGAATATCTGCCTAGCTGCTGCAAACACCCAGCCAGTCATATCCAACAGGAAAGAATGAATTCCCAGTGCCAGGTACCATTTGGAGTTATCAGATCCAAAGGCACGTTGGGTGAGCAACATCCCCTTTGGTGTCAGGATTTACAGTCTCACAGAAAATTTAGGCACAGCAGCTAAGTGTAACTTTATTTAAAATGAAATTGAGAAGACAGAGCGCTGGTTTTGGTGATGCTTTCTGACCTTGACAACACTAATGGAACATGTGTTTAACACAATACCATTGTTGGACACCCCCTCCCATCCTGTAGGAGGGGGGAATGGGACAGGTTTGAAAGACTCTGTTGGGCAGTTAGTTTTGGGGCTGCAGGCATACTGGGAAACTGAGAGGTGTGAGACTAGATGATTGTGGAGATTTATGCTGCTTGCAGC
Organism: Rhinopomastus cyanomelas; assembly: GCA_013400115.1. Taxonomy (NCBI): domain Eukaryota; kingdom Metazoa; phylum Chordata; class Aves; order Bucerotiformes; family Rhinopomastidae; genus Rhinopomastus; species Rhinopomastus cyanomelas. The sequence goes on along the minus strand of VXBP01000958.1, from coordinate 159,573 downwards.
TGACAGACAACTCTCACATGAAAAATTGTTAGTCTGTGCTGCTGAATTGCTTTGTGGCCTCACCAATCCTGTCCTCATTCGCTGTCTTCGTCTGTGTAAGCAGAGCTGTTTTTTGCACATGTGGACACCAAGGCCAAATAAATCAGAGACAGCTCAAATAATTTCTAAATTACTCTAAAAAAACATGAAAACAGTAATTCTTTTTTTTTAAATCATAGAAAGCCACTTGTCACTGAGCTAAATCTTAAGCTGCATCAGAGCGGATTTCACGAAGACTCCAACCATAAGCAAACTGTAAGTGCTGCCCTCTCTAAAAGATGGAGACATCTTCTACATCTCTTTGTGAAAGGAAGGGAAAGTGCTGTGTTCTGTGTAGCTGACTGTGTTCTTAAGATTGCAGGCTTTCTCATCTGTGAGAGTGAGCTACAGTTGAGGTCTCCAGGTATGCATGAGCAGCCCAGTTTAGGGTTCCTTTTACTTGGTTCCACATGCATATCACAGAAAGAGAACTACACGTCTTCTCTGTATTTCAGTACAAATGCCACAGTGTCAAAATTGTGATCTTGCAATGCAGCTTCTGTAGACTCCTGACATTTGCCACCAGTTGTCTCTGTGGCCTTGTTCATTTGCCTATGGGCTCACCACATGAGAGTTCCACCATGTTTAGTTGAAGGCAGCCCCAGTCCTGCAGCATTTGCAGTCTAAGCATCAGCGATGGTGTTAGGCTTTAAAAGCTGAGTAGAATCCGTAAGATTAATTTGTGTCTTTTCTGCAGAAAAGTTTAAAGTTTGGGTTTAGAAAGCTGAAAAGTGCCTGCCCCTCCACTCCCCTCTCTTCTCCCCTCTCTCTGACTTCTGCCTTCTTCACTTCTTCGTTTCTTCTCCATCTTGTTGTCTGTTTGGAGCTACCTCACTGCTGCTGAGAGAAAATGTTATTGCTTTGGAAGAAAATTTACATGCAGGAGGAACCGTCAAGGTCTACCCATTTATCTGTGTTCAACTGGAAAGACTGTGAGAATTCTGAATGTTGAAGACTGATGAGGATTGAGGCCGAAGGCGGATGACCACCATGATTTCAGAGAGAAGCAGAAAGTGTCTATAATGAAGATGTTTTGGGTATTTTGTCTCAGTTAACTGTAGGAACAGTGTCACAAAACTCCGTATGTCTGTGTCTATGTATCTTGTGTGAAGTTTCTTCTGATGTGAGGTATGGGGAATGGCTTAAAATGTCTTGATGCCTTTCTTCCACAAACTGAGTAAGCAGTTTCATTGCCTGCAGATTCTAAAGCAGTTTTGTTAAACCCTCCCTTTGTGTCTGGTGCTTTAGCTAAATGCTCTTAGTTAAAATGTAGTTGGGGTCTCCAACCCACGACACTAATGGTGACCCTGGTGGGACACACAGGGATCCAGATAAGGACCCACACTACTACTACCACTACAGGTGACTGGAACAGAGTAATGATGAAGTGACTCACTCACCCAAGCTCCTACAAGTGTATCAGTGGAAAGACAAGGACTTTGTCTTGTCACTTCTTCAGCTTCCCATGCCCTCTCAGCTCTGAGGGGATCTCTCTGCCTTCTGTGATCATAGCTGATTTTTAGAAACATGTTCTACAAGCATTTTCCTCCTGGACACAGCATTGCAGTTCACTGCGAATATAATTTTGATGTAACAGTTCAGCGAAAGATGGTCACCCATAATTCACAGAGAATTTAGTAGTTTCAAAGTGGCATTAATCACTACCTGTAAATTAAGTCAGCATAATCAAAACAGCCTTTTTAATGCTCTGTTTTAACGGTCTTGAAAGTAGTGGGAGAGTATTTTATATCATGCGAATTTCACAGCTTCTGTCTGTTGAAGTTGTTGCACTAATGAGGAAGGAAGTCTGGGAGAAAGAAACCCAGTTTTTTTTCTGAAACTGTGGAGAGAAATTAAGAATGCCTATGTGATGCATATGAATTGTACTTGATTTGTTCATTCGCATCCATGTTTCCTTAATTATCTTAGCAGTAAGGACCTAAACTAACCAAAGGTTTGCCAGAGGCCTTTGGTGGGTGTTTGGAAGGAGCATCCTTGGCTCATGAGCGCTTCTGGCACCATCTGGTGGTCAAACACACGGCTGCAGTCTCACTGAGTTTGGGCAACCTCCGGGGGACACCTGCTCTGTCCCACAGCCCAGCCTTTCCAGTAAAGAGTGGCTAAGAGCATCCCTGCAGTGACAGAAATAGAGTCAGAACAAGGAAGCAGAGTATCTTTGCTCGTAAGGACTTTCAAGATCACCAAGTCCAACATTCAACCCGGTACTGCCAGGTCACCACTAAACTCTTCCAGATGGTTAGATATGGCATCTGAAAGAATTTGTTCCATCATCTTTCCAGCAACAGAGAGTGAGATTAACTGGATTGTAGTTTCCTAGGTCATACTTCTTACTCTTATTGAAGACTGTCACTCAGGCACCTCTGCCATTCTCCACAACCTTTCAAAGATGGTGGAAAATGGCCTGGCAATAACATCTGCCAGCTCTTGCAGCACTAATGGGTGCATCTCATCTGAGCCCATGGATTTATGGATGAGCAGCTTAGCTAACAGCAATTTAATCTAGTCCTCCTCTACTGAGGGAGAGTCATCTTCTCTCCAGACCTTGTCTCTTATCTCCGGGCCTTGGGCTAGATGAGGACTGGCATTAACAGTGAAAACGAAAGTGTAGAAGGCATTTCATAACTCCACCTGTGTCTTCTGCCACTAGGACATCTGTGTCATTCTCCAGCAGGCCCACATTTTCCCTTTTTCTATTGATATACTGGGAAAAAACCCCTTCTTACTGTCTTTGGTAGCCCTTGCCAGATTTAATTCAACATTTGCCTTAGCTCTTCTCGTTGCATCCCTGCATTCTCTGACAATTGTTGCTCCCAAGTGCCCGTTCTTTACGGTGTGGTTATTCTGACCCACCTCTTCTCTGGGGTGGGTTTTCTTAAACATCAGGAACCTTGAACTACTTGCTGAGAGGCAAAATGGGTATCAAAACTAGGGCAAGGGAAGAGGCAGGAGTGTGTGGATGGGAGTGGGGGAAGTGGTGCCCGCCTGGTTTGGAATCCTGAGAGCATTCAATTAGCTTGGGACACATTGCACCTCTTGGTCTTACATCTAAGGTCGGAGGACTTGATTAAACAGTCATTTTAATTCAGTTGCTCCTGTTGCCATAAAAATTCCTGATTCCCTGCCCTTGTTTGTGCTGCCTCCCTTGTGCTCAGGTCAAGGGAGCCTTACCTCCCTCTGGGTGGGTCGCTCCTCAGCGAGATCAGCTCTGTGAGCTAAGTCATGATGTGGCCATACAAACGTCGACATTGCTTCAAGTAAGTGAGGCAAAAGCCACTGACCGGGGGTGGAACCATCTCATCACCAGCACGGATTCATACCTGGATTAACTATGCATTCATGGTTTTAAGTCATGTTTTCCTTTGCTGTACCTTTCAAATCAGGCTTCCAAGTGAGATGCCTAAATACAAACTTGCTGACCATTGTCCTTTTAATCACACTTTCTTTGGTAGTGACTTCATGTTGGAGAGATCAGACCCGTTCTACTCATAGACAGTTTGAGAACTGAAGAGATGGCAGGATAATAGTGAGCATCTGTAGGGACAACCAGTGAAATAAAGGGAGATAATGAGACTGATTTTGGGAATATGCCGTATGAGAAAATTATCCCTTCCAGTTGCATCTTACTTCGTAGAATTTGAAAGCACAGTGCAGCTACATGTGCTGTAAAGAGAGAGTAAACATAAATTTGGCATTTCAACTCTAAGCCACAGAAAGGCTTTTCAAGCTTACGATGTCTTGGTCTTATTTAATGATTTCTATAAGTAAATGTGGTGCTTGCTTTGGGTGCTTTCAGTATCTCCCAGTGGAGATACTGAAACCCCCAAAGTGGTTACACACTTCTTCAGCTGATTTCCATCTCATGGTTTTCTGTCTGTCAGTGGATTGTTGGAGAGATGTTTTCAGATTTAAAATAACCCTTGTGGTGGTCACCTCTGTGTAAAAAAGGAAAAAAAAATCTGTTTATAAAGTGAAATAGAAGCTGGTCAGAAGGGCTTTGAGGTGTGGGTGAGGAAGCAGCCTTAGCAAAGAGAAATGCAGGGCTCTGCCTGAACAGTTGTGTGGAACAGCTCTGCTAGCTGGTGTGAACTTGGGATAAGACAGATAACTGCAACAGGTTTGAATGTTTACCTTTCAGTGATTTGAAAGGAAGGTCAAGGGTGATGCATGAAGTGCATTATTCTCATAAGCCTCTATGAAATGTCAAATTAAAATGTCTTTCAAATAATGGCACAACAGAATCTGAGAGTCTCGCAGGAAAAAGAAATCCCAAAGTAAACGATTTGGTTACAAGAACTACTGGAATGGAAACGAAAAATTTGTCACCCAGAGTCCTGGGGAAAGAGATCTAAAAAAAATAAATTCCACAAAAAGATTTACCTGTTATGGGAGCAGGGATCACAGATCATTAGGGATTGGAAGGGGCTTCGAAAGATCATCTAGTCCAATTCCCCTGCAGGATCACTTAGATCAAGTCACACAGGAACATGTCCAGGCAGGTTTCAAACATCTCCAGAGAAGGAGACTCTACAACCTCCCTTCCACCCTCACCATGAAGTTCTTTCTCATGTTGGTGTGGAACCTCCTATGTTGCAGCTTACACCCATTGCCCTTGTCCTATCATTAGATGACACTGAGCAGAGCCTGGCTCCATCCCCCTGACACCTGACCTTTCCATATTTATAAACATCAGTGAGGTCAGCCCTCAGTCTCCCTTCTTCCAAGCTCAAAAGACCCAGCTCTCTCAGCCTTTCCTCGTAAGGGATGTGTTCTAATCCCTTTATCATCTTTGTGGCTCTGCGCTGGACTCTCTCCAGCAGTTCTGTGTCCTTCTGGAACTGAGGGTCCCAGAACTGGACACAATATTCCTCTAGTCTCAACAGGGAAGAGTGAAGAGGGAGGAGAACGTCTCTCAATCTACTAACCACTCCCATTCTAATCCACCCCAGGCTCATGGTGATCCTGCTGTCCACCAGGTTCCTTCCTCCTACACTCCTCTCCAAAACAGGCTTTGGACTGAATTCTCTGATTAAATATTGATTATTCCATTTCTTAATTAAAAAAAAGACCTATAAAAACTAGGATTTTGCTGGTAGAAAGTTGCCTTTTGAAGGCCCTACTACAGAGGCTCTGTATATAGTTTTTATACATAATAATCTTGTAGCATATGCAAAATTCAGTGTCTTTTTTCCTCTAACCTTTCTACTATCTGCTCTCGGAGCACATTAAAAATATTTTCCCCATTGTAAGCTATCCAAAACATAAATGAAGCCTAAGGAGCTGATGCATCCATCAGAAACAGGGTAGAAATGTCAGCAGCAAAGTTAAGGCTGTGCTGATATGTGTGATGCCGTAGACACTTGCCTGAAAGGAGTGAAGTCTGAAGCGTGTCACAGCTTCTGATGCCAAAGAAATTTTTTAATGATCTGCTGACACTGAAGAACTGCTCAAGGAAGAAGGCATTTCTATCTGGGTTTAGCATACAGGTAGTGGTGGTGTGGCAGGCAGCTGAGGACAGCAGCCTGGGTGCATGGAGTAAAGCAAAGCATCTCTGTCATATTTCTGTGCCACTGTGCAAGAATTCTGGATTTACAAACTATTTCCACTTCTTTCTCCCGTGTAGGCTTAGAAGGGCTTTGCCATGCCCCTAGCAACAAGCAGAGGTCTGTTTTCTTGCACATTTCTGTCGCTGGGATCTCCATGTAGCCCTGCTGATCACCACCAGTCACTATAAATAAACCTTTGGGGTGTTTTCCTGAAGCAGCTCGGCTTGCCGTTGCTGTTTGCTCCAGCTTGTGCTTTTACTGGCAAAAGTCTCCTAAGAATCAGAAAAGTCTTTCTCTTGACATTGAATAAAGGACTTTGTTCAGCTGCCCTCAAAACGACGTTGTCTTTTTCATTAGAAAACTCCTGCCTGGAATATACTTGTGCCAATAAACGTGGCATTCCAGCGTGGCCATTCTGCAGTGACACTGCTTTGCACTGGTCTGTGTTTGGCTGTTAAAAGGGGGTATTGTAGGGTGGATAAATCACAGTATTTGTCCCAAACACAAGAGCTCATAAAATTCTGGCTATGATGTCTTAGGCCAGTACTCTGGAACACTGCAGTGATTTTTAAAAGCTGTTGTGGTATTAGTTAGCCAATAAATTACTGCTCTGAGAGGGCAATTTTGTAAAATGTACGTAATAAAAATTAAATAATGATAATGTTTTTTGAAAGAGAGATATTAAAAGTGCCCTATTCTGCAGACCAAAGCAGTATTATGTTGAGCAGCATCAAAGCATTAAACAAGATGGTTTGCATCATTAACACTAAATGAAATGGCTTAACAAGCCAATAAACGATGAGAATAAAACAAAGTTACTACAAAAGTGCCAAAAAGAAGCAAATAGTTTTTCAATAAAACTAGATGGAATTTAAAGAAATGTGTTTTTCTTGATGTGAGATCAAGTATCACATACCTTGCACAGGCTGTGCCCTGTATGTACGTCCCCACAGCAGCCTAGTGAATACAAAGGAAGAGTGAGCATTATCCTTCTTACTTTGTAAATCAGGCAAATAAAGGACTTTGCTTCAGGAAGACTGGACAAATTTTTGCCCCATTCTGAAATCCGTATGGTAGTTAAAACGTTATGTGTTTCCTTATTATTTTTCCCGAAGTCTGCAGAAAGTCTTTACACATTACATATCATAGACAAGCTGTGAATGGAACGGTGCTTAGAATCAGAGAATCATTAGGGACTGGAAGGGACCCCGAAAGATCATCCAGTCCAATCCCCCTGCCACAGCAGGATCACTTCACTGGAGGTTATAGAATCAGAATCACTCAGGGTTGGAAGGGACCACCAACCCCCCAACCATGGGCAGGGGCACCCCACCCTAGATCATGGTGCACAGAGCCTCATCCAGCCTGGCCTTAAACAGCTTCAAGGATGGGGCCCCAACCAGCTCCCTGGGCAACCCATTCCAGGCTCTCACCACTCTCACAGTGAAGAACTTCCTCCTCACATCCACTCTAAATCTACCCATCTCCAGCTTTGCTCCATTCCCCCTAGTCATGTCGCTACCTGACATCCTAAGAAGTCCCACCCCAGCCCTTTTTGTAGGCCCCCTTAGGATCCTGGAAGGCCACAGTAAGTTCCCCTCGGAGCCTCCTCTTCTCCAGACTGAACAGCCCCAGCTCTCTCAGTCTGGCCTCACAGGAGAGGTGCTCCAGCCCTCTGATCATCCTCGTGGCCCTCCTCTGCACTCGCTCCAGCATCTCCACATCCCTCCTGTAATAAGGGCAAACTTAGCAAAGCGTGGGCAGTTTCAGAACCTGCAGTGTCCCACTATGGAAATTGCAGGTTTTAGTGTGATGTATATGTGCAGTAGACTTTATAGCTGCAGACGAGGAGATAAGATTCATTCTCCAAAAGCCTTATCTAGGGCAAAGATGGGAAATACTGGCTGTTGCCTGATGGTGACATGTGACTTAATTTTGTGTTGTGGGATTCCTTTCATCTTTAGATAAGGTAGAGTGGTGATGGGGCTGGATGGATCTCTTTGACCCTCAGCAAGGAAAAGGTTTCCCGTCACTAAGCTGACATGAAGTCGTCAGATTAACTTGACTCTTGGTTCTACATCACATCTGCAGACATAGCTGCTGTCCCGGGAGCTAAATATTTTTCACATCCAAAATGTGTAATTCTTGCTTTGGAAGATACTTTACCCCTTGCCTCTAAAGAGTACAGTCCAGCAAAGGTGAACAGGAGAGATTTTATCAAGCTCATTACAGCAGAATCTGAACGCGGCATTTTGAGATAAGCGTACATATCTGAATACACTAATCCTGTCCTTCTGACATGCTTGTGCTTTTAAAACAAACCCTTGGCAAGATGCACGTGCCCGATCAAATTCAGTCATGGTAGTGCCAGGCCTTCTCCCTGGACCTCAGTAGGTTATAATCAGTATTCCACTGCTGCATACCGTTTTGTCTTCTAAATCGTAATTCAGGGGTGGATGAGAAGGGGGGTGGTTAGCAGATCAAGAGAGGTTCTTCTCCCCCTNGATTGGACTAGATGATCTTTCAAGGTCCCTTCCAATCCCTAATGATTCTATGATTATATGAAAACCCTTGTATAATTATGAGCCTCTGCTGAAGTCCATGGTAAAGTCCACAGCATCTTCTCCATCAGCAGGAGGGTGGCAAACATTTATCTTTTTTTAATAAAGCAAGTTTCCAGGGAAGAAAAAACAGATTTTTGGCCCAGAAAAATGGAAATGTATTGGCTGTGGTGGTTCCTTGGGTCAAGTAACCAACACATTCATGCAAGGAAGTATCTGAAATGACTCATGGGAAGTCTGTGGATTATACTTGCCTTCAGTTCATTCTTTTTTTATATCTAACTTTACATTAAGTACTCGCTTAGTGTTTTCCTGGACTGATGTTTCTGTCAGATATTATTTCTCTCTCAATCCTTGCATTGAAGGGGTTTTTGAGACAGACCCCTCATAATTCCCCAAACTCCTCCAAACACTGCTTTTAGGTGATTTGACGTATCTTTTTCCTTTTCACAGCAAACATCACCCTTCTTTACTGATGGCCTGGAGAATACTCCAGACAGAAACTTAGAAAATAGTGAGTGAAAGTTCTTATCTCCCTCAAGCTGGTTTTGAAAGAGTCAATGGGCTGCTCCACTCATCCACTGGGAGATGAACAGAGTTGCTGTCCCAACAGGGAGAGTTTAGGGATTATTTCTCATGCTGTAGGGGGAAATCCCCATGGTGGCAGTGACACTCCTTGCAAAGAAGCCCCAGTAGAAACTGCCTGATCCCCATGAATGGGTTCAGGCAACAGCACTTTTTTTCCCTTGTATCCTGCTCTGAAACTGTCATCATGATGGCAAGCAATTTTTTCCTCTTTACTTATGAGGGTGAAGTTGCGATCTTTCTTTGAGCGGCCTGAAAAACATAGAGCTGGATTTGGGCAAGGCTTGGGGCTTGTCTGTGATAGATGTTCCTTGCAGCTGAGCATAATGATGCTCCATTCTTTGACATATAGGTCATGGATACAAGCAGCAAAATTTCAAAGAAATAGAAAAGGCTATAAGCAAAATTAAAACTACTATGAAAAATAAAACTTCTATGAGAACAGTTTTCCACATGAAATTTGGCAATTTATTGTGTTTTCTCGAAGACATATCACAGACCTACAGCACCAACCCCTACAGCAATGGCATTTTCTTTCTGATTACAAAGGGGCTTTGAGTCAAGCCCTGAATGCTTTGAACCTGTTCTTGCCTGTCTTTAGAATCAAATGATGGATTGATTTTCAAAATTAAGATTAAAGCAGCTGGGACTTTCAGAGGTCTCTTTCCACCTTGAGCTAATCATCCAGAGATGCTCAACTCCTGCTGGCACCTGCCCATTGCAGTCATTGCTTTCATTGCAGTGTCCTCACTCACATCATATTTCAGTGTGATTTCTCCACTGATGAGTGCATTTGAGCTTGATTTTGCAAAAGGATCTTGGAGCACTGTTGGACAGACTTCAACAGTATGTATGCGACAGCATTAGAGCATCTGGAGGGTTTGTATGCAGATAAAGCATCTGTGATGTTGGGAAATCATTGCGGTGTTTTTGCCAGACTGAAGTTGAAATGTCCATATCTGACTGAGTGGCAGCTTTGGAATCACAAACTGGAACTTTCCGTGCTACAAACAGACACATGGATACGATGGCAGAAATCCACACGGGGAAATTGTGCAGCTAAATCCCTAGCACAAACAGAGAGAACTAAAGGCATGTGAAAACAACAGTAATGTTTAAAGCTAACACAAAATAATCACAGGTTCAGGTTTCCACCAGCTTTATAAAATGCACCCAGGGGTCGTTTCAGTGCCAGTTAAAAGTTTCAGTCCATAAAGAGCAGCTGTGTTGTGCTACTTTACACAAAACAAGTCAGTCAGTAAAATTTTACAGGACATGGCTGGACCAGACTCTACATGCCCAACAAAGAGGCCATGCTAATGCATGGAAGAATTGTTACCTAAAGGAACTAGTGTGTTTCCATGCTTTAGAGAAGACGATTTAAGGGCAGATGTCCTCTTGGTTATGCTGCAAGCTCAGTGCTCTGAGAGACAGTCTGACTGGAGAGACTGTATGTCAGCTGATGGATGAAGCTGATGTAATTAAATTCAGGTCATCATAATCTAAAAAGAGTTTCATTGAGATGAATTGTCCCTGCATACCTCAGCCTTGATGACTGTTGATTATACATCCCCTGAAGTGCTAGTCTTGGCCCTTGTTTTATCCAGAGCTGTGTGGAGTGACTGAAAAGGCAATCATACTTAAAAATTGGTCACTCTTTGTGAATTAGCAATGGTTTGCCCATAAATCATCCATAGGAGCTTTCTGAAAAATTCCGAGCCCTTTCTAGCTTCTGTCCACAAAATACTTCAGCTCGGATCTGTTTCGTAGAAACGGGTTATAGGGGGAAGAATTGCTGTAGCTGCAGTTAAAATTACCTTAACTTTAGCATTTGCAGTATTATTGTGTTTAGGATAGGAAAAGGGGGGAACTCCAAGGTCTCTCTGGATGTTCTGAGCATTAATCAATACTTTGGGCTTGTATTTAAACTCTTCATTGCTTTTGGGCTGGTCATTCTGCCAATGGGGAATGCTCAACATGCCAAGGGAAATGAAGCTGGAGAGGGGAAAAACAGAGCACTGGAAGGGGCTTCCCAGGAGAGTGGTAGAGTCTCCTTCTCTGGAGACGTTTAAAACCTGCCTGGATGTGTTCCTGTGTGGCTTGGTCTAGGTGATCCTGCTGTGGCAGGGGGATTGGACTAGATGATCTGTCGAGGTCCCTTCCAATCCCTAACATTCTGTGATTCTGTGTGAAAAACTCCACTCTCTTGGTGCTTATCTGGCTCCAGCCCTGCAGGGACCCCGTTCCGCTCCCACAAGTTCAAGAACTCTGTAATGAGAGAGCCTGGGTGAGAGCCAGTATCACTTGAGGATCAGGATGGGGAGCTTCCTCCTAGCATCCCACCCCCTCTCCTGGGTTCAACATATCTTAGTATGGGAAGTGATGTGGCCCTGTCCTCAGAAAACTCATGTCACTTCTTCCATGTCCTGGGCTGGCTGGGTCCATCTCGAGCGAGCTGGCGGGCTGGCTTCACAGAATGCGAGCCATTTTTGTCTGGTTTCAGCTGAACTCAAAGCAGCTGGATAGTCAGGAAAAACCATTTCTTCTTGTCCCTTGTGTCTGTCTAGCTCTGTCAATGTTTTAGCACATTATTATCTTTTAATTCTCATCGTTGTTGGGCATTGTCCAATTCATAAAACACAGGCCTGTTTGGATCTGGGCTAAATATGGTGAAAAGATGAAGAAAGACAGCAGAGGAGAAAGGTTCTCATTTTTGCTGAACCGTAAGTAGTTATTTCGGGCTTTATTATCCAAGTGCCATGGACAAAAAAGTAGTCTTGAGGAATTTCACAGAATTTCGTTTATTGCAATTAATGTCACCTTTTAGCTCTTGATTCCGGTATGAGAAATAGAGAAGACAAGCAGGAAAAATACCACTTCCTTCTGCAAAACCTTTCCTCCCCTTCCCCATTTGCAGTTCCCTCCCAACACATGCTTTTGCAGAGGCATCATAAGCTCCTCTTGGTTCAGTCCTGATGCACAACAGAACCTATACAGGACCTCCTACATAGGTCATCCCTGCAGCTTCTTCTCCACCAAATCTTGCAATTATACTTAATATAGTAAATCATTCCAATTATCTCTACCTTTATATTGCATGGATCTCCGTGAACACATTTATTCTCTTGATTTCAAGTGCATCTGGCTCTGATGCTCAGCACCTTCTGTAGCTGAGCCCTGAGTGAAATTTATGATCAGAGCAATTTAGTCTAATAATTTACCTTGCATGTGCACGTACCTATACACCTGATTTGCTGGCAAAGAAACCTGGGAACTACACATAAATAAGAGAAAATAAATTAGAATATGTAAAGAAATTTAACACAAATATAAGTACTTTTGAGATTTGGGGAAACATGGATAATTTTTGACATTTGGTTTTCGCAATCCTCCAGTTTCTGCATCTGTTCCTGTATTTAAAACACAATGAATGTCACAGAGATATTTCTGATTTAAACAAAAATGAGGAATTTATCATATGGGTATGTATGTTAATAGCCAAATAAAAAAAGAGCAGTTTATAAGGTGAAGTTCTGGTATTTCACCAAATTAGACTTGAATCTCTATGCTGAGCACCATCTAGGTCCATACATAAATAAAACACCTAAACTACTACTCTTGATGAGGTACCTGGGTACATTCATGGAATCATGGAATCATCATGGCTATAAAGGACCGCCAGGATCATCAAGTCCAGCCCTGATCTCAACATCTCCCTAACCCCTAGACCGTCGCCACAAGTGCTCTAGCTATTCATTTTTTAAACACCTCCAGGGATGGTGACGTCACCATCTCCCTGGGCAGCCTGTTCCAGTGCCCAACTACTCTCTCAGGAAAGAATTTCTTCCTAAGAGCCAACCTAAACGTCCCCTAATGCAACTTGAGGCCAATTCTCTTTAGCCTATCATTAGCAATTTGGGAGAAGAGAGCAGAACCAGCCTCCTCACACTACAACCTCCTTGTAGGTAGCTGTACAGATCAATAAGGTCTCCTCTCAAACTTCACTTCTCTAGATTAAATAATCCTCAGCCACTCTTTATAGGGTCTGTTTTCTAGCCCTCTTCCCATCCTTGTTGCCCTTCTCTGGCCCTGCTCCAACACCTCAATGTCCTTCTTATACTGTGGCACCCAAAACTGGACCCAGTACTCAAGGTGGAGTCTCATGAGTGCAGAGTACAGAGGAACCATCACCTCCCTACTCTTTCTGGTTACACCCTTCCAATCCAGGCCCCGACACCACTGGCCTTCTTGGCCACCTGTGCACCCTGCTGGCTCATGTTCAGCTGGCTGTCAGCCAACACCTTCAGGTCCTTTTCCGCCAGGCATCTCTCCAGCCACTCTTCCCCCAGCCTAGTATTGATAGGGGTTGTTGTGATCAAAATGCATGACCTGGCACTTGGCTTTGTTAAACCTCATCCCAGTAGCCTCAGCCCATGGGATTGGATTGGCTCCAGCCTGTCCAAATGCCTCTGCAGTGCCTCCCCACCCTCCAGCAGATCAACACTCCCACTTAATTTCGTGTCATCTGTGAATTTACTGCTTTCATCTCCGGTTGCTGAAAATCTGTTTAGAAGTTCAATTGATCTTGTCTAGAGTCCCCTTTTCTTCCTACCATCCCATAATGGGGGTATGGCTGTACCTGACACGGAAAAGTGAGTTTGTGCAGGCGTTATTTATGGCAAAGAGCCATTAGCTATATATATGCCCCACATGTTCTTTATTTTATAGCCATATATATCAAAGCTTTTCATTTTTATTGTTCAGAACTAGGCATAAAAATGTAGACCTGCACAGAGGCATAAGCCACCACTAGGTGCATAAAGTAATCAAGCCCAGTGTTTAAAGCCTCAGACACAACCTTACTGAAATGACATCATTTTGCCACCAAGACTGCTTCTCCACTGCACCAGTATGGTCCTATGTGTGGCACTGGTTGTCACCTCACTCTCCCTGCCTGTCTGGGCAGCCAGGATAAACTAGGCATCCCAGGCAGTCTTCAATCCACTGTCCTCTTCCCTGGACATCACTCTTCAAACCAGCAATGCCATAACCCTTGAGCTGCCTGACACTAGCTCACAGCATTATCTGCCTCAAGGTAGGTGCAGTAACTGCCAGAATTTCTGAATGCTATCACCTGAGCAGTCCAAAACCCCAAATCATTTACCTTAGATACATAACATGCACGAGTGTGCGTGTGTGTATTCTTGTTCTTCAAAATCCTGCAGATTTAATTTAGGCTGTGATGGAGGCAGTTGCATGCAGAGTTAGCACAGCTCTATTGTCCCAAAATAGCCCTAACCATGCTGTTACTTATTTTAGGAACACATATGGCCTCTCTTTCTTTAGCTTCTGAGCATCTCACAGTCCCGTTGAGACTTTGCTATTGTCTCCCATTTTACACAAAGGGGACTGAGACACAGAGATGGGGTGACTTAAAATAGTGCGAGGCACTTTGCATTCCCAGTGAGGAGTGCTGCAGAACATCTAAGGTTCTTCACCCCCTTTACTGTCACTGGTGAGACCACATCTGGGGTATTTTGTCCAGTTTCAGGCCCCTCAGTTCAAGAGGGATGTGGAGCTGCTGGAGGGAGTCCAGCATAGAGCAGCGAGGATGATGAAGGAAGTGGAGCACCTCCCTTACGAGGAGAGGCTGAGGGAGCTGGGTCTCTTTAGCTTGGAGAAAAAGAGACTGAGGGGTGACCTCATTAATGTCTAAAATATGTGAGGGGTGGGTGTCAGGAGGATGGAGCCAGGCTCTTCTCAGTGTCATCTGGTGATAGGATGAGGGGCAATGGGTGTAACCTGGAACATAGGAGGTTCCATATAAATATCAGAAGGAACTTCTTCATAGTGAGGGTGACAGAGCACTGGAACAGGCTGTCCAGAGGTGTTGTGGAGTCTCCTTCACTGGAGACGTTTAAGACCCGCCTGGATGTGTTCCTGTGTGACTTGGTGTAGGTGATCCTGCTGTGTCAGGGGGATTGGACTAGATGATCTTTCGAGGTTCCTTCCAATCACTGATGATTCTATGATTCTATTTTCCAGTAATAGATGCTTCCTGACTAAGACATAACAGGACAATAATTCTTGTTCCTTCCCTACTCCACATGCATCTGCAGCTGAATACACACAAACACTTTAACCCTGGTTGAAAAACCTTGGTCTTATCTTGGCTTTCCCGTCCTTGGCCTTGAAGTGGAGTGTCAGCTCCAAAACCTGTGTTCTACCTTAAGCATTCTGATTTTCAGAACTGTAGTCCTAAAGAAGCACAACACCAGACAGAGTTTTCTGACCTCCTCTTTCCCTTCCTTCAAGGTATAAGGGGCCTCTGAGCTCTTCTAGAGCATTTGCTGCCCTTGTGTCATGTTCCTAGCAAGACAGCTGCAGAGCTCTTAGCTGAGCACGACCCGTTGGTGTGCACATGCATTTTCCCATTAGCTTTCTATTAGAAAAGCGCAGCTTTGGTTGGCAAGTGCTGGCCAGAGGCTTGGTGCTCCAATGCACTCCCTCTGTGCACAAGAGGGCTGGCTTGCAGCCACATTCTCACATTCCCTCAGGCAAGGGAGGACTACTGAGCTGGGAGAAAACCTTCGCTGCAGACCTGACTTCCAATGCCTTTTCCATGAGCAAGATCACTTGAGGCCAGGCCATGACTATGCTGTATTAAAAATAAGATCTACAAAGTACAGCTTTATTTATTTAGAAATGGTCTAAAATAGACTCTTTTGGATATGTGTAGCACTCCCATCTCTGGATTGAGAGCACTGTGCAAAACATTGAATTAATTAAGCTTAAGAAACACTGCAGGGATACAGAAGTATTATCACTCATATTTTAAAGATGAGGAAATGAAGACAGACAGAGGTCAGGGGACTAGTGTGAGAAAGCAGGCTGAGTTACTTGTAATTTCAGAAATTAAACGTATATTCAAGATTTTAGATCCTTTCGTGCTTGCAGCTAGAATTGATCAGAAAGCCATATTTTTCATCTGTGAAAGTGTGTGCCCTTTTCTCTTGTAAAGAAGTAAGTCTTTTTAATCAGAAGACTTCCTAGTCCGGATCATGGTCGTTGCAAACACCGTTCAGTTCTTTGTTGTCCATGAATCTGAGGTGCATGTTCTGAGCTAATTGTAGTATAATAACAGGAGCACATTCTTGGTAATAAAACCCAACCAGATAAAAGTTTATGTGGGTCCAGCAAACTCAATTAATAACCTGTTGGTAATGAATATGAGAACAGTGGATGCCTAGTTTTCTCCTATACCTTCTTCAAACTGTAACTTGCTTACTTCCCAAGAGGTAGCTTCCCCTAACGACTTTTCTTTTTCCTCACGCTGGTTTTGACAATTAAACTAAGCTCTTTTTGGCTTGCTTATCATTCCTCACAGTACAAATCCCCAGAGGTATATAAAAGAAAGCTAGAAAATAGCAGTGGATTTCCTGTCACCCAAACAGTGAGGTTCTGGAAAAGCGTCCCAGGAAGAGTGGTGATGGCAAACAAATTGGCTTATTATTAGACTATGCACGGTAATTTTATGAAAGAGATTTTGTGATTTGGTTTCTAAGATAAAGGACCTCAAATTCAATGACTTGTGAGACCTTTTCTACTTCGACATTAGTAAGAGAAAATATTATCAATCAAACAAGACATGGGATAGAAGTTGGCTAATTTTCTCAGAGCAGAGTTTTCTCAAGTGAATTGGCGTGGTGAGCAGCTGCTCTTGTCTATGAAGTCAATAGATATGGGCTGCATCTAAACCATGGGGATCCAAGGGTTAGTCCTAAGTTCTGGTGATGCCTTGACTAAGTGAGGAGGAGAGATACGGAAGCTCACCTCCCTTTCCAAGCCCTGCATGAGCCCTGAGTTCTGTGAGTGATGAAGAGGGATGCATTCATGGTGCTCTCCAAGAGATTGCTTGAGAACAGCTGGGGAATCACTGCATGCACTTCAGCCATGAAGCAGTTTTGCCTTGCTCTTTTGGAGCATGAGGAACAAGGAAGTTCCATTTCTGTATGGTCTCCTTTCTGTATGGATTTTACACTAGAAGTGTTCTGGAGCACGAGGAACAAGGAAGTACCATTTCTGTGTGGTCTCCTTTCTGCATGGATTTTACACTTGAAGTGTTCTCACTTTTTTGAAACCCATACAGAACAGCAGTCTAGCATCAGAGAACCCTGAGCAATATATGTATATGCATTGGAGAAGTTAATTTCAGTTTCCAATCTTAAGAAGCAAAACTTAAGATTAAAGAGAACAACGCAAGAATCAATGATGTTTGCATTTTTAAAACTTAATATTGCCTTGGAGGTCTGTCTTTTCATTTTACTCATAATTTGATGTCCTGTCACTAATGTGTATACAGAAATAAAGCACATAACAAAGATTGGGAGATTGTTATCTGTTTTAACATATAGTATTAGTTTTAGCTAAACCCACTGATACCTTCTCATCTTCATTAGCTTTGTTCATTTGACTTAGCCTACTGTTAGAATGACATTAATCCATGCAAATGACATCATTCTATAATCAGAGTTTTACCACTTTAACACTGATTTCAATTAACTGTTGGAAAAAGTTATTTTAGTGTTTTCTTTAAACATTATTTCATTTCTACTGAACTGTGGGNAGGGTGACAGAGCACTGGAACAGGCTGCCCAGGGGGGTTGTGGAGTCTCCTTCACTGGAGATATTCAAGACCCAACTGGATATGTTCCTGTGTGACTTGGTCTAGGTGATCCTGCTGTTGCAGGCGGATTGGACTAGATGATCTTTCGAGGTCCCTTCCAATCCATAGTGATTCTATGATTCAATTAGAAGAAAAAGTGTAGCCAAATTAGTTGAATTGTAGGCTAGATCCAACCTGTAAAATGCAAATTTGAATCCAGATTTTGAATGCTAGGAAGTGTCACATTCCTAACTCTCTTTGTACAAGTTCTATTAGTTTAGGGCCTTCAAGGAAAAAATGCTGCTCATTGTGAAAGGTATCAGAATCCGGCCTGAGTGGTCAGGCTTCAGAATTTGATGCAACATGTTGTAAGTACTGATACTGCGCAAAATGCAGTGTTAGGTTGAAACATGCCAAAGGTTTGAGAGTTTTAAGCATAACGCCTGCAGTTTGAATCTAGCCCTAGGGGTCCACTTGAAAATGCTGTTACTTTTTAGTTTCAAGATCATCTGTGTGTGTTGAAGGGTAGGGGAAGGTAAAATATAACTTGTATTAGTCTAAAGTCTACCATCTGCAAGTAGGGAAGAGCAAGGATGTCGTTTTCTCCACGGTAACATAGATGTGTGTGCACCTTCTTATCTGAGAAATACAGAATGGCTTTAAATGCTTTGGAGAATCCTCCCTACTTTGGGAACATTTGGGCTTTCTTTTTGGAGCAGTGGGCGCCGTTCAGTTGATTGGACCATCTACCACCGTTTCTCATGGTTAACCCTTCTACTTCAATTCATGTTGGGACATAAAGTATCTTTCTAAGTGAATTGACATTTTTTCCCCAGTGGATAGCTTACCTAGCTGAGTGCTCCAGAGGTAAATATAATTTCTCTAGCCAGCTGACCTTTCTCAGAGTGAGATCACAGGAAGGATGATGCTGCTACTCTGCACACTGAAGCTTTTATCATATGGTGAGGACATAGAATCATAGAATCATTAGGGATTGGAAGGGACCTTGAAAGATCATCTAGTCCAATCCCCCTCTTCATCTTATTTTGCTAATAATTGCACCTTTTACGTACAGCTTTCACTGACACTAAAGCAATTGTTAGTGTGCCACTTGGCAATTTACACAAAGACTTACTGCTCAGTTTGGATGCAAAGTTTGTGTTTTATGCACACTGTTGAGTGAAAGAAACATATGGTTCTTTAAATGTTCTGTTCTCTTTTGTTCTGTAAGGTCTTGAGTCACAGTACTGCATGCGAAAGAACCCAACATTTTGTGTGCAAGATTTGTTTGGCACAAGTTTATCCATGCTGGGTAAACATGGTGGTGCTTTCGCAGTCACTCGTAGTTTTCATGTTGCTCTAAACCAAGACATATGTAGATGTAGCTCACCTACATCAGGCACGCTGGCAAGAGCAAGATCTTCCATTCAGAGTGTCTGATAGCCTTTTTGCTGAAATACTCCTGCAGTCTACTGGAATGTAAGCTTGGCTGGTAGCCACACTCTTTCCTGGCAGAAGAGATGCTATTGCAAGAGCTTTGTCACTAGCAGCATTAGTTGGCAATGCTGCCTTGTAGTGTCTTCCCTGAGGCACGGGCTCCCTTCTTTATGCCCCACCAAGTCCCTTCCTGAAAATCCTTGCTGTGCTACTGTTCATTCCATATTCTGAATGAGACTGAGAGGTCTGAATGAAGCTGCTGGCCAAGAGAAGCCTGTTTCTGGAGTCAGGGATATGAAACCAGACACCCTAGCAGTGCTGTCAGCTGATGACAAGAGCCCTGGCATGGACACTGACTCGGATTATACCTCTTTTATGCCAAAACTATTCCAAGAGATGGCTGGCTCCTCCACCACACTCTGGGAGCCAGCTGCTTCTTGGAGAGTCATTTCAGTAAAGCCACCATCATCTCTTTTGAGGGAAATATTCCAGCTAATTGGCTTTTTCATTTGAGAAGTCAGCTGTTACTGGATTCTTTGCCTTCAAAGAGCTATGGGAGAGGGACTGGTATGTCATGTATAGAGATTAAAAGGGAGTGCTAATATTCTTCAGCTGTATAAATCTTTTGATAAATGACCATCATGTGCTGTCATATTACTTAGGTGGCTTTGTCCTACTTTCTGCTTCTCATGTATGTAGCTAAATGCAAAAGCCCCATGAAAAATACTTGACTTATATCAAAAGTGATCCTCCCATGTGCTGAGCCCTTACTAACTTAAAAGCATTTTTTCCACTGTCACCAAGAGAGATTAGTGTCACGATATTAGTTTGCGGTGTACTAGTAGCAGTTATCAGCATCATAGCCAAGACCCCAATCATGAAGACATCACAGGTGAAGCAGGTAGTAACTCTTTCATTTAAGCTCTCCTGACATTTCACACCATAGTTCTTTTTTCGGATATTTTACCAAACTTTTACTGTTGGGGTTGCAATTTTCCATTCTACATTCCCTAAGTTGATTGTAATTTTTTGTGGGAGGATGACAGAGTTTCACATAAGATGATTTTCAAAATGAGGGTGGCTATAAAACTGTTGTTTCTGCATCAAACAGCACACCTCCAGTTTATGTAAGAAATTCAGTGCATCCGTGCATCTATACGAGGGACAAAATATTAATCAGGGGAGATCCCTTCCTGTGGCAAGGTGGATGGTTTTAGTTTGCTGTAACAAAGAGTCATACTTGGCCAAATTATGAGCCCCTTAATGTTTTGTATTTCTGATCTGCTGTGTTCTAGACTGTGAAATGAAATGCAAAGTTGAAGTTTTCCTTTCAAGAGATCATTAGAAGTCTTCTTTACATTATATTTGCTTCCTTTGCAAGGTTGTTCTAGGTTGTATCCACCTGCCTTCATCCCATCTGCCCCTCACCAAACAAGGGTTCATTGCATTACAAGGAGACCCTCCTCTCATGCATTGTTTTATGTATGTATGCTGTAGAGTGAAAGAAACATATGGTTCTTCAAATGTTCTGTTTAGGTATAAAGGTATAGAATCATAGGATCATAGAATCATTAGGGATTGGAAGGGACCTCGAAAGATCGTCTAGGCCAATCCCCCTGGCACACAGGAACACATCCAGGCGGGCCTTGAACATCTCCAGTGAAGGAGATTCCACAACCTCCCTGAGCAGCCCGTTCCAGTGCTCTGTCACCCTCACTATGAAGAAGTTCCTTCTCATATTTATGTGGAACCTTCTATGTTCCAGCTTACAACCATTGCCCCTCATCCTATCACTACATGACACTGAGAAGAGCCTGGCTTCATCCTCCTGACACCCACTCTTCAAATATTTATAGACATCAATGAGGTCACCCCTCAGTCTCCTCTTTTCCAAGCTAAAGAGACCCAGCTCCCTCAGCCTCTCCTCGTAAGGGAGGTGCTCCACCTCCTTAATCAAGCAGGTTTCTGTCTGGATATGTAATCTCTCACTGCTTGTTCTACAGCTTTCCTTCTCTATTGGCAATCACATCTCATAAGGAAAGCCCAGTGCCTTTTAGCTTCCACAGACAGGACTTTTGCACTGTGAGACAAGCCCCCCATAAGAGGCCAGGAGCTGATTCTTCAGTTGCTGGCTGCAGTCCTCCATGTCCAAAACACCAGAGTTCGTACATGACCATCCAGCTGAAATCTGCTTAATGACTCAGTCTGCACACTGACATTGCTGGCACAGTTGTAAAGGCCATCTTTGCAAATCTGCTGTGTGTGTTTAGTTGTTGCAGAGCAGGGGCAGCAGAGACACCCAAAGTGGCTCCCCGTGGGGCTAATCAGGCCAGGTGGAACTCTGCAGCAATGCAGCTCTACTGCTTCTACTACCACAGCAGTGATCTTACAACTAGTTTGGCAGCTCTGCAGGACATCATGTTGTGAGGCACAGTGAGACCCTCAGTGTGCACTGACTGGCCGGATTATCAAGAAAGGGACCTTTACAATACTCATGACCTGCTGCAGGTGATGGGGAGTGTGAAGGGTACCTCCTTCTATCAGAAAAGTTCTGTTTGCTTCTGGCAAGCTAGAGCTGGAGGGGAAGCACTGGAAACGCTGCCTGCCAAAGTCCTGTGTCTTTTGTTTGGGTTGAGCATTCCAGGAGAGGCTGTCTCACGAAAGTCATTGAGGGAGGCAGAGGGTTTCCTTGGGGAGCTGTGTAGGCTATCAGTGTAACTACTGACCACTTTTGACATACCCCTCCTCCTCCTTGGCTAGCATCAGTAGCATTGCAGGCTGTTGCTTGCCAACCCTTTGTTAGACTCCGGGTGGCTGCTAGAGCAGGGTTCCTGCCGATGGAGAGCAGTGTCAATGGTATTTCAGCACCTTCTGTGCAGGGCTTCTCGTTAGCACACACAGATGTTGTAGTGAGGAGGGCTGGAAGATAATCTGCCAGTTAACCTCCTGCTCACTCTCATCATGCTGTCTGAGGACAGAGACAACAAGTAGACAAGGTCCCCATTTCACATAGGGACTCGTCTCTTTTATTATGGGCAAGTTTTCTGCGATCAAACACTGTCTGACATTTTCCCTCCCTCTTTTATTGCTGTATGTGCAAGAAGAGATCATTCTGCCCTTCAGAGAGTGTTGTTGAAGGCAACAGCGTCAAAGGGTGTTGTGTTCTATCCAGTTTTGCAGCCCAACAGTTGAGAGTCAGTTATAAGTTTTTAAATAAAACAGATGCTGCTAGAAGGTTGAAAACAAGCCGATTCACATGCCTGTTTCCCCAGATAACAAACTGCTCCTCTGTGGATGTCTGTCTCTGGTACCTGAAGCTGGGACTCTGAGGAATCACATGCACTGGAGGTAGAAGCAATGTTTCTCCTGGATTCTGTGTTCTTAAATGATCTTTACATTGAAGCTTTCTCATTTCAATGTTTGTTCATAATGTCTTGTGTGTCTTAAGCTCTTAGCCTTACCTTTATTTCCACATGCATTGCTCTCCCGGAATGAAGAAAATGTAAAAGTCGGTGTTGTGCTCTGTGGAGAAGGGTTAACTGAATGTTAATGAGCTGTGACATCGGCTCCGAGCCATCTCTGTAAGCCAACACCGTAAAACAGAATTTAAAGGCTATCAAGTCCATTTCATGGCTGTGAGTCCTGACCATGTTTTGCAGTGAAGTAGCTGCCCTCATTTTCTAGGTGCCAGTTAACTGCTGCCAGCTTAAAATGTGTATAGGAGGAGTTGTTTTCTGTGTCTGGAGTGGTTATCTTACTGTTCACACCTCAGCTAGGCACTGGTCCTGGTCCAGACCACATCTGCTAACCGAAGAACAGGAAAAAGCTTTTGCTTCAAGAGAAGATAACAGCTAGTGCAAAGACGTCTGGGTGCTTAATGTGAAGCAGCTACAGAGCACAAGGAAAGAATGACTGGCATACGATGGTGGCTAATAGCCTTCAAGCACATCTAAAAGCTCTTTCAGCTCAGTGTGGCAGAAAAATCGTTCCAAGTAAAAGTGAACTGTGGAAAGTCTGGAAAGGATGGCAGTGACACTTAAAAGAAGCCCCCTTTACAAGCAGCATCCTCTCCACGTTATGCTACTAGCAGCAGATGTCTACAACAGAGCCATTCCACAGTGCACCACTAAAGGCACCCACATCTCTATCCTTATGAATATCATTTATCATCACATTTTTAACGAATGTGGGAAAAGCAGTACTAGTAACTTCACCAGAGAGTCAAGAAAGAATGTAAGAAAAGGCAGTAAAAGAAAAGAGACCCAAACAAGTCGCTATTCCTGGCAGTAGGAATTAAGTAGTCATTGAGCAGGGCACTGGGTTTCTTTGCAGTACCTCCTCTTCCTCTTTCTGGTCAATGCTGAAGCCACTGTTTCAAGCATCTTTGAAGAGCCTACATAGCATAAAATTCTCTCACTGCATGGGTTAGAAAAACATGAAGACACCATCTCTTTGGACTCTTCTTTTTGTGGAAGACCAAAATGCAGCCACTTGGTGAATTGGATGTGCAGAGCTGTCAAATCTCTGTTCTGTTGTGGGAATCACTCATAACTGCATCGTAGCATTAGGGGGACAGTGGGTATGTGGTGGTGCAGACATACTCCGTCTACTTCCACCCATACCCATTCTAGGAGAGGAAGAGGAGGTGAAGATGCATGAGTCTGTGCCAGCTCGTGTCCAGAAGCTGTATGAGAGATGAGGAGTATTTGCTTGGGGCCAGTGTCACGAGAACAGAGCTGTGCTGGGTTCTCTATGTTAGTACACAGCACAGCACTTACACATCAAAACACCTCAGGTCTTCAGCATCTTGGCGATTGCTGTCTTGTGTTCTGTTGCACGGTGTGAATATGACTGTTCAAGAACTAGGAGCTGAAGGAGTTTGCATTTGGACAGTAAGTTGGAGGAGTCAGAGCCTGAGCTGTATCACCTGTGAGCCGACTTCTCCAATGAGGTCTCTTCCAACCTTGGTAATACTGTGATACTGTGATACTCCGAGCAGATGTGGAGTATCTGCCTAGACTCCGTGACCCCAGAATGACTTTCCTGGCTTCATGCCTAATTTAATTGGCAAATGTTATTCTGGAGGTAGTGTTTTGTTCTTAGTTCACTTTAGGTAGCCAGCAGATAGCCTGCCACTTAATACACTTTCGATGCTTCATTGTTAGCAATATAACACCACTTCTTCAGTGGAGTATTTAGGCACCTATGTAACTAACACTGAGTATTTCAGCTTACACAAGAAATAGAGCATTTATTCACACCTTGTAATTGAGATGACTTTTCTCTCAGTGTCTTGCTCCATATCCAGCAGGACAATTATCTGTATTCAAGCACTAAGTACTCTTCCATGGGAGGGAGCTTTGAGGGAGTTGCAAAATGTGAGATGTAAAATCCTCGATAAATGCAATTGCTGATATTAATATTTTCCGTTGGGAATGGATAGGTTTAAGAAAACAACATCCCATTATGAAGTCTTCCCAGAAAATTAAGGATTGATTTTCTTTTCCTCTGTTAAGCCTGAAGAACCAGTTTTTAATTCCATTATTCAGAGATCTACTACAGAAAACAGTGACTGAAGACTTTTTGCACACATACTGGAGAAACTGGTGCTTCTGGAGGACAGTAAAGGTAATGTCGTTATCTGCCTTTCAGCCCTTTGGGCTATGGTTTTTTCCTTGCCATCAAATGGTTTAGGAATATAAAGTAATTGAGAGTGTGATTAAGGAAAATATTTAAGTATCTGTATCCGTCTTACTGAAAACAGTTGATTTCAAGAATATTCTTTTCTGAGTACGAATAGATTTGTACCTGTGCTTGGACTCGGTTCTGAATTAGGGCCTCAGACTCATTTACATAGGACATGCAGCTTAATTAGTACAAATTCACTTAAAGTATAAAATGGATTAAGCTTTATACAAAGCTGAATTAAGACTGCTTAATTTTTCAAAGTCTTTACAGGGTTAAATGCACTTCAACTAATCTGCTTTAAATTAAGCCTTTAGTTAATTTGGATTAATTTTCCTGAATATCTTTGTGGGGACCGGCTCAGACTTAGGAGCCAGTCCTGCAAACGCTCACAGGAATACTTCACATTAAAGGAATTATTCCTGTGCTTCAAGTCAAGGATGTGTGTAATGCTGGGTCTGCAGCAAGGCCAACACCTGCTTGTCGAGCCACGCACACCCCTGCAGCACGCAGAGACCTGAGACCAAATGCCTGATCATGCACGAGCGTTCACCGTGATTGATCCGTCTGCTCAGTGTTTTCAAAGCAAATGCTCTCGGTTTGCGCTTTCTTCACCTTTTGGACACACGTACAAATACTTGTGGGACTTGGCCCGTTTGGTGTGATCTGCAGCCTCATTCAAACTGCCCCTGGAAAGCTACACTATAATTTTTGATTAATGGGACAGAGCCTAGCTGGAGGCCTGTAGCTAGTGGAGTCTCCCAGGGGTCAGTACTGGCACCAGTGCTATTCAATCTATTCGTTAATGACTTGGATGAGGGATTAGAGAGCACTGTCAGCAAGTTTGCGGATGACACACAGCTGGGAGGAGGGGGTGACACCCCAGCAGACTGTGCTGCCATTCGGCGGGACCTGGACAGGCTGGCAAGGTGGCAAGGGAGAAATTGATGAAAAAGAACAATGTAGAGCCTTGCATCTGGGCAAGAACAACCCCAGGTACCAGTATAAGCTGGGGACTGACCTGTTGGAGGGCACTGTTGGGGAAAGGGACCTGGTGGACAGCAGGATGACCATGAGCCAACAATGTGCCCCTGTGGCCAAAAAGGTCAACAGCATCCTGGGGTGGATCAGAAGTTGGGTGTTTAGTAGGTCGAGAGAGGTTCTCCTCCCCCTCGACTCTGCCCTGGTGAGACTGGAGGAATATTCTGTTCAGTTCTGGGCCCCTCAGTTCCAGCAGGACACGGAACTGCTGGAGAGACTCCAGTGCAGAGCCACAAAGATGATGAAGGGAGCGGAACATCTCCCTGATGAGGAAAGGCTGAGGGAGTCGGCTCTCTTGAGCTTGAAGAGTGACCTCATTGATGTTTATAAATATGGAAAGGGTGGGTGTCAGGAGGATGCAGCCAGGCTCTGCTCAGTATCATCCAATGATAGGGCAAAGGGCAGTGGGTGTAAACTGGAACACAGGAGATTCCACATCAATATGAGAAGGAACTTCTTGACGGTGAGTGTGATAGAGCATTTGAACGGGCTGCCCAGGGGGGTCATGGAATCTTCTTCTCTGAAGATGTTTAAAACCTGCTTGGACATGTTCCTGTGCAACTTGATCTAGGTGATCCTGCTGTGGCAGAGGATTGGACTGGATGATCTTTCAAGGCCCCTTCCAATCCCTAATGTTCTTAGATTCTGTGGTTCTGTGATTCTGTGATACTTGATTTATGTTAATTTTGTATTTCCTTCTGATGTTCTAATGTTTGTGATTCTAGAACATTTCATTTCCATATCCTTACTAATAATGACTTCATTTAAAATCATTGTTTAAAAAACAACCTTGTGGCCATGTTTTCGGTATGACTGATGTATTGTTGGCCCGTTTAAGTAGCTGGACGCAAAGACTGAGGTCTGCTTCTGTTCAAGTCAAATAGTCAAATGCAAAGTGTTTCTATTGAAAATGTTCCAACAGAAGGACTTCCCTGAGTAATTCTTGGTCCACAGTGTGTCAGTAAGGAGCTGATGTCAAAAAATTTGCTGATGGTTCATTTTGCTCTGAACATTAACATGGAAGCTTCATACTTTGGCTTAAAAGATACGTAAGTTCTGCAGTCACATCTCCTAGACAAGTCATTATTCCCTGATCTCAACAAGTGATGTAAGAGTCCGAAGATTACCTTTTTTGCTGGAGTGGGGGAAAGCTTCTCTTTCCTTCCTTCAGGACCATTAGAGAGGATGAGGACTCACTCTCTGCACCCATATGAAGAGCTTCATGCCTTATAAAAAACAGAATGCATTCCTGTTGTCAGCAATGCATCTCCTGACATTCGGGTTTGGGCTTGTTGATGTTTTCTACATGTTTCTCACAGATGGGAAAGTGGATGCTCATATGTCCTGCTCCCCAGGTAGAAGAGAGTTGCTGTACTAATCTCAAGACAGGAAGCTTTGCCATCACATGCTTTTGGCTGCTCTTGATCTTTGTGGCAAAGTGGACTCCAGCACTCTCGTTCGAAGCTGTACAGACTTGCAGCGCATGTGCAGCAGAGCAGTTAGTGCCTGCACATAGAGATGGAGAGGGAGATGTGGGAAGGATCTGGCAGAACAAGGAAAGAGAGAGCTCCAGCACCCCACAGCAGTGAGCTCTGTGCCAAGCTGGAAAAGGTGCACACTACATGGCCTCTCCACTCGCTGAGCAGGTCTTTGCTGCCTCTTTGCAGGCTCACACAGTCAGAGTTACCTGTTAGTGCCGAGGATGATGCTGGAAGCAGAACATCTGATGGTGTGGAAGGATGTTCAAGGTTAGGCTGGATGAGGTGCCGAGTGGCATGATCTAGATGTTAGATGTTAGGTTTACGTGGTTTATTTGGATTTAGGTTGGACTGGATGATCTTTAAGGTCTTTTCCAACCTTATCATTACTGTGATACTGTGTGATACTGTGATGCCCTGCAGCACCCTATCTTCAGGTGTTGAAGGTCTATTACCCAGTGGACACACCCAAACAGGCTGCCTGCAGCCCTCCACACATCTGTGGTTTTTCCTGTGAAGCAGCCGTGTCTGAGGAGAGCTAGAGGCTGGGAGAGCACATTGTGCTGTTCTTGAGGGTAGCCACCAATGGCTACTGCCCTACAGTCTGCAGGGAGGGGAATGGGAGCGGTCAGGTGTTGCAGACTGATGGTCTCCTGCCGGTTCTGGCAGTGCTGCTGTCTCGGTTTGTGTACATGGTACAGATTTTAGGTTGTCTTCACAACGAAAAGGCTAGGATCACCGTTACAAGCTAAATGGTGATACCACAGCCCGGGTACACTGGGACATTTTTCACAGCTGTGGGACTGCAGGAGGTGTGTGTATACAGAGACACACACACACGTATGTACAGAACTTTTATTAGAGTGAAACTGTAGTGGCTGCATTCTCAGCTAAGCTGTCTGGAGTATTTAGAGTCCTGTTCTGGCTGACAAGTGCAGCGCAACGCTGGCTCTTCAGCATGTGATGCACTTGATGTGCTGACAGCAGGGGCTCACACTGGATGCTGCCCTCCCTTTTGCTTGTTTGGGTAGGTCTTTGCTTTTTCCGCCTGCGGTTTCAGTGAGTTCAATGCAGCCTGGACAATACAGAGGACATATGCAGAGGAACCTGCGCAGGGCAGCCAGGAGCAAAGGCGAACAGGGAGAAGCAAAAGTCATTAAGTATCTCTGAGGTAAAAGAGAGGAGCATCTGTGGTCCCTCGCTGTCCAGTAAGGGATGAGATTTGGCTCTGACTGCTCCTCATTGTGAGGCTGCCAGTGCTGCACCAGCTGTAACAGGGACGATCACGACTTTGCTCCTGCGTTGAAGGGGCAGTCCTGCTCCTGATTCAGCGAAGTTCAGGATGTTCTCTGTGGGATGAAGAGGGAATGAGGGGAGCAAAAGGCAGTTTGCTGCAGCATGTCTCGTGTATAACCTATCTATTGAGAACCAGCATCATCAGCACCTCCTTCTGTAGCTGCTTACAAGTGCAGATGCAAACAACCCCAGCTATTACTTCTAATACCTGGCAGACCACAGAGCTACCTACACTAAGACCACAGACCTTGCTCTCTACAACTACCTGTTGCTCTCTTCTCCCAGGCGGCTAGTGACAGCACAAGAAAGCAGGGCCTGAAGCTGCACCAGGGGAGGGTTAAGTTGGATGTTAGGAAGCACTTTGTCATGGAAAGGGTGATCAGACACTGGAATGGACTGCCGATGGAGGTGGTGGAGTCACCATCCCTGGAGGTCTTTAAGGACAGACTGGATTTGGCCCTTGGTGCCGTGGTGTGGCTGATGTGGTGATGTGAGGTCACAGGCTGGGCTGGATGAGCTCAGAGGTCTTTGCCAGTCTCTGTAATTCTGTGATTCTGTGAAATTGACACAAGATTCATAATAATTTTATGGGCAGCTACAGTCAGGAAACGTATGATGGGATGTTTCAGTTTACGAATTCTCTACAAATATGTGTTTTTGATGTACAGTTACGGGGCTGTCTGGTAGACAGTGTGCATTCTTTCCAAGTGCAGGTTTCAAGGAGAATCAGATCTAAAGCTCTTCTTTGAACGTGTCTCATGATAAGTCACGTAGTGCTGAAAAAAATACGGAGTGATATCCCACCTACAGGTGATGGCAAGGAGATGGTCATGTTTCTGAATTTCTAGAGCCTAACAAATTCCCGCCCCACAACCTTGCAGGCCGTGTAGTTATCGTGCCTGACCTAAATGGAACGCCTCCAAGCTACAGTTTGCTCCTTTACTTCCTTTAAAAAGCCCGAATGCTCACACGCGTGGGGTTCTCTGCTCTCTAAGTGAGAAACAGTTTTACTCTTGTGGATTTCGAAGACCTTTTATGAAATTGATGATATAGGAGAGAGGATTATTTTTATAACGCCGGATCCCTTGTGTTACTCTGGTTTTGATTACTCTGCGTGCTTTGAGACAGACTTCGTGGTGAGTGACTTGTTTAAATGCTGCTTAGTTTTTAATATTTCATTTGTTGCCTTTGGAGAAAGCGAGATGTCCACAGGAACTACCATTAACCTCCTTTACTGTGTTCCCGAAGGTTGCCTTCTGTAAGAGATATTATTGATCGTGACTCTTTGAAGGACAATTGGCCAAAAATAATCCTCCTTGGGATAGGACCTAAGAGGGGGCATTTTAACAAAAATAGCAAACACGGTTACAAAAGAAACAGAACTTATTTCACTCTCGTGAAGGAATTTCATGGGTTTTGCTGGTTCTAATAATACACCACCTTGCTGTGCAAAGTCTGCTTCCCACCGCAGGGTCGTAGAGTTAAAACTGCTCTTTTCATGCCGGAGCCTTTCCCATCAGCAAAAGAACAACACTGCATTCCTTAAGAATTAGAGTTTCAGTGGGTTGACACAGAAAAGAGGGGAATTAGAGTTCTGTGTCTAAAGACAAGGTCTGTGTGAATCACAGATTGTGGTAGGTTATAGGCAGAACTGGCCTATAACACAGAGGCACAAGGTTCACACCTTTACTTTAATTTTCATACGCCACTATGTGTCTGCACTGGAGATTGTCTTCAGAAAGGTGTTGAGGTAGACAAGGTTCAAAAACACACACTAAAATTAGTGGCAAGCATGAGCAGGTTTTTTGCTTTGAGGGACACAAAGGGCTGCCAGAATGGCGAACAAAGCCAAATCCCCTTGGACAAAAGGACACACCTCTTCCTAATTTCTCAACGTGATGCAAAGTCCTGAAACAGCAAAATCAGGAAGCGCTGCAGAATTAAAACTGAGACCTCTGGGTCTGAGGGGCAGCTGGTCATGAGAGCTAGGGAGTCACCATTGTAATGTGTTCCTTAGGCTTATCAATAAATACTACCACAGATCTTAACCTCCCTCCCCCTACCCTTTTCAAATATCTGCAGTAGATAGCACAGGAAAAGTCCTGCCAGTCACAAGCTATTTTAAGCCTTTTGTGACACCGATGTTCATAGAATCATAGAATCATTAGGGATTGGAAGGGACTTCAAAAGATCATCTAGTCCAATCCCCCTGACACAGCAGGATCACCTAGACCAAGTCACACAGGAACACATCCAGGCGGGTTCTAAACGTCTCCAGTGAAGGAGACTCCACAACCTCCCTGGGAAGCCTGTCCCAGTGCTCCTTCAGCCTTGCAGAAGAGAGGAGGAAATCCAGGCAAATGTGGAGGGGTATTTTCCTCAAGTTCAGTTTTATGTACCTTCGGTGAGAACTAAACACTGCTGTGAGGAGAGGAACAGGCAACCTGAAGTATCAGTTCTAAGCTCCAGACCGTCTTCAGTCTCTGTATTTGATGTCATGGCCCCGTATAGAATCATAGAATCATTAGGGACTGGAAGGGACCTCGAAAGATCATCCAGTCCAATCCACCTGCAACGGCAGGATCACCTAAACCAAGTCACACGGGAACCTATCCAGTCGGGTATGTAGGTGAACTTGGACACTACTGGCACTGTGCTGTAGGAAACACTGTTTTGTCCAGAGCAGATGACAAAAAGGTGGCAATAACAGCATCAAACCACTGATTATAGGTGCTGAGCCATAAAATTGTTCATTCCTACAGATCCAGTAAGTGCAGAGGTTTCCAAACCCAGGCCAGCAGAGAGAGATTTTTTTAAAGGAAATGTTTGACTCTCATTTGCATCAGGTTTGGTGAATGTTTACTCTCCCTTTGCATCTGGGCACAGTGAGGAGAAGCAGATGCCATGCACGTACCTGAGGTCTTTTTATTCCAGGCACACCAAAGAGAAAAAATTAATTTTTAATGTTAAAAAGGAGAGCCTGCTTCCAGCAAAGGTTTCAGTGTGCCATCATGTCTCTGTCCTTGCTCAAGAAATACTTGCTTCACCTCACCTCACATAATCCATTTTTAAGTTGTTTCATGACATTTTGGGTCTTATTTGTGATTCTTTGCAGTTTCCCCACACTCATTCCTTCAATAACTCTGTGCTTTCCCTCCAAGGTCAGTTTGATTGTTTTGGATAAATAACAGTCAGCTATTCTGTTCCCAAAGCTCTGTCCCATTAGGGCTTTGTTTATTCTCCATGATAACCTACTTCATTTCAGCTGTTAAGTCGCTCCCTGGAAAGTCTGTTGCAAAGAAAAGAAGTAGTTAGTTCACCAGATCTGGGCTGGAATAGGCACGGTTTTCAATCCTAGCAGCCTCATGGTAAGAGGTCAGAATAGCAAGCATTACCGTAGATCACCCAGGGAGATAGATCTTAAAGACAGAATAAACAAACACGTCAGAAAAGTTTGTCCTTTTGCCTCCTAGTCCAACTATAGGTGTCTTGTGATCTTTTCTTCAGTCCTGTTCTCTGTAAATTGATAATTGATCCAGAAATTCTTCTCAGCTTCTTTGCATTTGCTGTAACTCCTTTTTTCTTAGCTGTTCCCAATACCTTGTTGATTGTTCAGTGTGTATTTGTGGCATCGTGACCGCTGGAATGGGCTGCCCCGTCGGTGGTTGAGTTGCCATCCCTGGATGTGTTTAAATGTCACTTAGATGTAGTGTTGGGGGATCTGGTTTGGGGTGAATTTGTAGAGTGGGGTTGATGGTTGGACTTGATGATCCCAAGAGTCTTTTCCAGCCTGAATGACTCTACGATTCTCTACATCTGTAAATCAATATGGATGTTATATTCTAATTCTTTGTGCGGCACTAATACTTCCACTTGTACCTGAGAGTGGTAGAATGTGTATGTCTGTGAGTGGTAGAACTTTGATCAAGACAACGATGAGATACTTTACAGAAGGAAGACAGTCTTCGTTGTTGGAGATATTTATGGGTTCTTTATAAAATATTTGAAACTTTCCATCAGTGGCAAAAAAAATCTAATCTACTTGTCTGTTAAAGAAAAGCTCCGAGGTGACCTTATTGTGGCCTTCTAGTATCTGAAGGGGGCCTACAAAAAGGCTGAGGTGTCCCTGCCCGTGGCCTTCTAATATCTGAAGGGGGCCTACAAAAAGGCTGAGGTGTCCCTGCCCATGGCAGGGGGGTTGGAACTGGATGATCCTGTGGTCCCTTCTAACCCAGACTGACTGTACAACTTGGTCTAGGTGATCCTGCTGTGGCAGGGGGACTGGACTAGATGATCTTTCCAGGTCCCTACCAATCCCTAAAGATTCTCTGATTCTATGATTTTGAAAAGACCAAATTAACAAAATCCTTTTTTCCCTCCACTGACAGGACTGATCCCTTCACACACACTTCACTTGAAATTAAGTCACGGCTTCAACTTTTCTTGCAGCTCTTATGTTCTGCGTATATTTCTTATATTCACCTACAGCCACCTCAGAGTATTGATCACTAAAATAACACCAGGTTTATACTGAAGTATCAGAGGAGCAGGTAGGTACTGAATATTTTCTAGGCATAGGTGCAACGCTTACGTTGCTGCCTGTATGTTGGATGCCAGTACACTATGACAATATGGCTTGACAATGTATAATGTTGTATTTCAGTTGTTAAATTGGCATTTGCTATGTTATTTTATTGCAGCTATAGAAAATCTGTGCGCAGATGATAATACCTATTTAATACTCGGATTTTCATTTTCTTTCATAGATTGTGCAAACCCTACTCATCCCTGTTGTCACTTACTGTTGATATTGAGCATGATCCTTACTTCATTGAAAATAAGAATTTTTGCTCCTTTATTCAAATATTGTAAATCCATTTTAATTCAGATTCAGAGAGACAATTGAAATGAAATTAATTTTCAGGATCGAATGTCCTGAAGTATTTCAGTTTTAAGTGTTTCATTTCAGAACCTCCTCTCAAAAAGTTTTGATAGTCTGGGTCTGAATGCTTGGTTTGCAGTTGGTGAAAGAAGAGGACTCATCGGTGTTTAGTTCAGTGTGTTACTAATCTTAGTTTGTCCAGCAATCCATGGGGCATGTGTCAGGTATCAGACGCTCAAATTCTCCGCTGACCAGTTGACTCTTGTTGGGACAGTCTGGACATCTTTGCAATGCTTCGGTCTCTGATGCAGTGCTAAATCATAGAGTCACAGAATCATAGAGTCATTAGGGATTGGAAGGGACCTCAAAAGATCATTAGTCCAATCCCTCTGCCACAGCAGGATCAAGTCATAGAATCAGTCAGGGTTAGAAATAATCGTCACGTCTCGTGTGACCTGTGGAAAGTGTAGCCTGGCCAATCGGGAAGAGTTTGATGTGTGGTGGCCTGGCTGGAAATCATTCTAGACTAAAAATGACTATTTTTTGTTGGCATTGGTTATTTTTAACTCATACCAGCCTCTCAGTCTGGTTCACAGCATGGTCCCATGAGCAGCTGTTCTAGCACAGTCAAGGTGTAACGTAGTCTAAGAGCAAGCTGCAAGGTGTGGGGGCTGCCCTCACTAGCAATAGTGTTGAAGAGTACGGTTGGCAAACTATGGCAAGGCTTTCCTTTTCTCTTTTACTCTGATGCCATGAGGGAAATGGGTAGGATGGTGAGTTAATGAGTCTGCTGCCAAGCTGATGCCTGAACCATGCCTCAGAGCCATGAATAAGACTTGACACTGCACTGGCAGGATAAGTTTCCAGCAGACTGTGCGTACTATGAAGGGAGATGGAGAGAGGTGAACCTTAACTTGTGTCTTGATTGGACTTGGGAGCTCTTTTCATCATTTTTTCCACTCTTGACAGCCTGCAAGACACATTTCCTCTCACCACGTAAGAGGATGTGCTGTGCCAGGCACAGAAAAGCGTACAGGCAGTACCAGCAAGCTTCCTGAGCCTGTGGTAGATGTGATGAGATCAGTGCTTCCTGGAGGTCTGTGTTGTGAATTAAGTGCATGAGAGCAATGAAAGACACCTCTAAACCACCTGCAGAGGATAATATTTCTCTCACCTTGCTTTCCTTTTGCTTCTCAGTGTTGGCTGACACCTGCGGAACTAGGATGATCATCCCACAGAAGCAGAGGGAACTGGAGATAGAGGCTATGCTCCTTGTCCTTCCTTACATTTTTCCTGAAAGGTGGGAAGCAAGAAGGGGAAAAGCCTCCCTGAGAAGCAGCAATACGGTCCCTTTAAAAACCCAACTCTTTGAAGTCTAGGAGTTTAACAAGTATTTGGGTTTGTACCTTGAGGCCAGTGATGTTTAAAATGCTTTTCTTACCCTGAGGCCGAAGAAGTTTGTGCTTTGATTTAAGCATCCATTCTACTCTGTATTTAAGCCACCACAGAGTGAGCTATCAAATGAGTGGGGCTCTTGAAAATACTCATTGTGCATCCACCCTCTGGCTTCTATTTTATCACAAGCAATGATGGATTGAAATTTAATAACAGATATGCTGTAGAGCTGGCCCAGAGGGTTAGCACTGTCACCTGGGCTCTGAGTAAACAACTTTTGCCCAGCATGGAAAATCTACTGCACTACAGTCAAGAAGCCACACAGCAAAGTTCCCTTGAGAGCCTCCTCCAGAATCTTCACAGCTAAGGCAGAGAAGCCTGTGGGAAAAGGAAGCCTTTTCCAGCCAAATGGATCCCATGAAATAGTGACAGGTTTGGCCATTCCACCGAGTCCTCCTGCAAACCTTAAAAGCGAGAAGATCCATTTCTCACACACGGTCCATCTGCCTTTCTGAGTTGCTCTGGAGTGGTGAATATGGACTGCAGCTCGTCGGGTGCTCTGGAGTTTATTGACCTTAAAGAAATCCCATTGACTTCATCTGGAACGTCAAGCGACTGCTGTATTTTCAAAACCCTCTGCAATGTAACGGAGTTCCTAAGACAGCAGACTCATCTACTGGCTATACTAATACCCACCTGTCAAAAGTGAAGTGTTTTATGGGCCGTCTATCACCAGCAGCCGTGTGACTGAGTCCCTTCTGTGATCACAACGTGCTCATTCGTAACATGGGTACTATGTGGTTACATCAGAGAATGGCTTTGTGGCACTGACAAAATGTCTGCAAGCAGTGCAGGATCTTTAAAAAGCTGTTTATCAACAATTATTCCAGTTCTTTATGCACAAAAAGAAAGCTATCACTTCTGTTAAGTGTTACCACTGTTCTGTAAGTGTTTAAATACTCTGGGCAGCATTGATGGGAGGGTTTAGGGAGCAGACATGTGCAACCAGCATTGAGGAGTGTTTTCTTGTGCTGTTTAGACAAGTGAGTGGAATTGAGAGGTTCCTTTTCACCGCCTTATGGCAGCTGGTGAGGCCAAGTAATTTTTTACAGATTTCCCTTTAACTTGCTGTTATTTGAGATGGTTTTCCACACTCAGAAGTTCTCTGCAAACCTCCCTGTAGTAGCATGGCATCTGATGTGGGAGATCAGGAGGATGGAGCCAGGCTCTTCTTGATGTCATCTAGTGATAGGACAAAGGGTGTAAGCTGGAATGTAAGAGGTTCCATATAAATATCAGAAAGAACTTCTTCACAGTGAGGGTGACAGAGCACTGGAAACAGGTTGCCCAGGGGAGTTGTGGAGCCTCGTTCTCTGAAAGTGTTTAAAAGCCACCTGGATGTGTTTGTGTGTGACTTGGTCTAGGTGATCCTGCTGTGGCAGGGGGATTAGGCTGGATGATCTCTCGAGGTCCCTTCCAATCTCTAATGTTCTGTGATTCTGTGTACCACACTTGTCAAAGCTTCAATGTAAAGGCAAGGATGAAAAATATTCTCTTTCCTTCCATAGTGAATGCAGTAGCAGGAATGTTAGCACACCTGGTATTTTCTCTGGCCACAGTCAGATTGCTGTCTAACTTTGAGGAAAATTCAGGTTCAGTTTTGAGAAATCAGGTGCTCTCCAGTAAACGCCGTATTCCCTGGCTGCTAGTAGCTGCTGGCTCACTAGCCACACCTCAGGCATCACAGAGTCATAGAATCATCAGGGATTGGAAGTGACCTCAAAAGATCCAGTCCAATCCCCCTGCCACAGCAGGATCACCTAGACCAAGTCACACAGGAACACATCCAGGTGGGCCCTAAACATCTCCAGAGAAAGAGACTCCCCAGCTCCCCGGGCAGCCCCTTCCAGTGCTCCATCTTGCACAATTAGGTTTTCTCCACAAGCAATCAAGACTCTACTGGGGGAGGAAAGCACTTCACTAAAAATCACCCAAATCTTTCTCTCCCCTTCTTTTGAATTCACTGATTTATCTGGGTATTTTAAACTGGATGTGGTAATTCTTTGCCCTCATCAGAGCTGAGGGGTTGCACACAAGTTGCTATGACAGTTGTGAGGGTGGCTTTTCACCAGTGTTGTAGGATCTGTAAAAAAGGTCTTTGCAGATGTAATGATATGTAAATAATGAGGGGCACAGTAGTTCCTTCCTTGTGCCCCGAGGGAACATCTCTGCCAGAACAAACTGCATCTGAGTACCAGCACAGCCACATCTCCCACAAGGAGTATGTACTGCTTTGCAGGACTCTTAACTGGGGGAAACTGGGAAGGGAGGGGAAGCATTGTGCCTTGGGTGAAGGCTCATTGCAAAAATGAGGCTAAGCAGTCCACCACGTAGTATCGGTGTTTCATCTCTTTGGAACCCATACAACTGGTAAATCACAGCCTGTCCTAAACCGCTAGGAAGTAAGTGCAGATAAACCCTTAAACTGGTTTTGAAACCATTCATTGTGATCAGTTTTTTAACTAAGTGATTGCTGGCTGAAGTTAAACGGACACCACCCACTCTTGATTGGATTTGAAAGTGCCTGTGCTAGATAGAAAAACCAGCGTTTGGCTTTTTCAGACCGCTGATGAAGATGTGTTTGGGAGCCACAGAAAGACATGATGCTTTTAAAAACAAGACAAGTACAGATGTGGGATGTAGCACCAGCCACCCAAGGCATTCAGGCTAAGCACCCAAGCAACACTGATGCTGTATGAACTTTTATTTTGCAGGTACCTCTAGCTGACTGGTCCGTAGCCACACTTGGACTTCGTTGGCTCTGCTTCTTTCCTTCTTGCTGTCATGCAGCAATTCTAATGTGTGCTGGCCCCATGATTTTGAGGTGACATTTGCAAACTTTTGTCCTGTGCTAAAAGATTAGTTTGTAAGGTAACTGCCCAACAGACAGATTGTTAAACAGTGTTCAGAAGTATATGCACCATCTGAGGTCAATGACAAAATAGTCAAATACCAAGTGCTATGATTTCCCTTAGCTTCGATCGCTTATTTTAGTGCAAGTCAGAACCATTACCCAATCTTCCAGTGCTGATTGATCAGAGATTGTGCATCCATCACTGCTGGCTCAGACACCAGCGCATGTTACGCTTGTGCCGTGTGCCACAGCCAAGTTTCCTTTCCTCCCCACCATAAGTCCACAAGCCAACCTCAAGGCACACAGTGAAGTGAATTAAATGAAGATGTAAAATACCAAGCAGATGTTTAAATCCTAGATCGTATCTCTTCGTGCAGTGGTAAGTTATACTAGCTATTTTTTGAAAGAAAAGGGAGGTTTTGAAGGGTTGGTAACCATTAGAACACCTTTTCTGAAAGACAAGCTCGTTTTCATGGGGTTGGTAACCATTAGAACACCTTGACTGATTAACAGACAGTACTCAGTAAGGTCTTCCTTCTTGTTAATCAAAAGGATCTACCTAGGCACTATTTTTATGATGATAAATTAAGAGTCACTTAATTTTATCATATTTTAAATGGAAAATGAAGGATGGTTCATTTAATTACAGATTTTTTTCCTTGTTTTTATGAATCTATGCTTGAATGAAAACTTGAATAAAATCAAAGTTTCCAAAAATAGCCTAATATTATTTTTGTTATATAAATTAACTACCTTAAGTGGTATCTTATAAGAAAAGAAAAGAAACAGACATGCTTCTTCTAAATTTAAGAGTAACTAACTGTTTGGTTACTGTTCATAATTAAGTTGTCAGTCACTGAGGTAAGTCACAGCCGAGAAACTGCAAACTCATTGCACTCATTTTCATTCATAGATTGGAGAAGATAGAACAAGTCTTCCCTCTCTATTTTCACTTCTGTGTGGTTTCTCAACTTGAAACTAACTTGTTGAATAGAACTACCTCAATAAAATGAAGTTTAAATTAAGATTAAATATTCCAGTCCCTCATGTTCTGTGATTCTGTGATTCTCCGCGTGCAAAGAGGCTACTCCTGCCAAAGCTGGTTTTCTAGTTTATTAAAATGATTGTCCCAGGGAACCCACCTAGTTCACCTAACTGGAACTTCAGTAGTAACAACATATTGCTGAATGTTATTTTCATAAATTACATAATTTTAGGCCTTTGTGAGAATTAATTTCTCATATCATCTAAATACATTCTTTTTTTAAAGTGTTAATTTCATATAATATTGTTTAGTTTTGTGGTGGGTTGTCCCTGGCTGGATGCAAGGTGCCCACTAAACCACTCTACCTGTCCCCTCCTCAACTGGACAGGGAAGAGAAGATGCAACATGTCTTGTGATGAGAGCTGGGAGGGATCATTCAGCAATTACCATCATGGGCAAAGCAGACCCAGCTCGAGGAACTTAGCTGAATTTATGGCCAATCAAATCAGAGTAGGATAATGGAAAATAAAAAATAAACATTTAAACAACTTTCCCCAAACACACCTCTCTTGCTTCCTGGGCTTAACTTCACCCCTAATTATCTCCTCCCCCACAGTGGTACAGGGGAACCGGGGTTGCAAGCCAGGTCATTGTTTCTGCCACTCTTTCCTTCTCAGGGCAAGGTCCCCTCAACATTGTACCCCTGCACCAGCATGGGGTCACTTCACGGGCTCAAATTCTTCACAAACTGCACCAGCATAGGACCCTTCTATGTGATGCAGTCCTTCAGGAGCCGATTGCTCCGGCATAAGTACCCACCGGGGTCACAAGTCCTGTTGGGAAACTTGCCCCAACATGGGCTTTACTTTCTTCATGAATCCATAGGTCCTTCCTGAAGCCTGCTCCAGCATGGGCTTCCCACTGTGTCACAACCTTCTTCAGGCATCCACCTGCCCTGTTATGGGTTCCCTCACGGGCTGTAGGTGGATATCTGCTCCACCAGTAACCTCCATGGGCTCTAGGGGGACAGCCTGCATCACCTTGGTCTTAACCATGGGCTGCAGGGTAGTCTCTGCTCCAATGCCTGGAGCAGTTCCTTCCCCTTCACTGGCCTTGTATCTGCAGATTCGTTTCATGTGTTCTCACTTCCAGTGTTTTTCTGGGGTGGGGTCCCTTAACTATATTATCACAGAGTCACTACCACACTGCTGAAGGCCTTAGCCAACAATGAGTCTCTCTTGGAACTGACTGGCATTGATTTACTCTATCAGAGGTAGGGAAAGCTTCTAGCAGATTATCACAAAAGCCACCTCTGTAGTTTCCCCTGCTAGAAAATTTTGCCAGGATAACCCAATACAGATGTTTGGGTGATGGAGTCTTTTGTCTGCTACGACTACCAAGGAAGGTAGGAAGGCAATGGCTTGTGTTTTGCATAGCTCCACTAATTTAGTTCAGGTTATGCAGGCTATGACTTGGCACGAAGTTCGTGCTCTCAAAACCAGCACAAATGTCTTTAAAATGACCTGGAGACTTAATTCTGCACATGCAGGAGGGTATTTTGAACTCCAGCACTTACAGGGGAAGGGAACCAGCCAGAGTTGGTCCGAAAGATTTCTAACCTCCAGGTTGGTGTCCCAGAAGAATGTGGCTTCATCCACTCATTCATTTACTCAGGCAGACAGTCACTCAGCCAATCATAGCAGAAGCTGCTCTGCTCCGAGTGAACACGACGTGCAGCAGGTTATCGTGTGATCCATACATACCCTGTAGAAGCAGTTGCCACCCAGCTCGCGTATATCATGCATCTCTTCTACTACCACTGCTGCCGCATTCAGTTTTGAAGCAGAAAGATGTCTCCATCTTCTTACTCCTTCTGCGTCTCCAAACATGGGACACATACAGAGCATCTCCAAAAAGAAGAAACAAGAACAAATTCTAAGGGCCCTCTTCTGTAAAGCTTGTTGATGCTCTTCAACGTGGTGAGCTCAGTGGTCTTTGCCCAGCCCTTGAAGCAGTGACCATTGAACTCGTTGTGACTAGTATCCTTGCTTGCAAAACAAGAATTTACTTCATTGCCTCCTGTCCTCATTTTGGACAGACAAGCACTTTTTCAGCAGAGATATAGAGAAATGGGCAGCTGCAGCACATGAACACAACGGAGCACAATGTGCCACCAGCATCTCCTGGCCTAGCCAGGAATTCTCTGAGCTGAGAAACGTCTGCCTCCAGCAGAAGCAGCATCCAGCATCATCATAGAATAACAGAATGTTCTGGGCTGGAAGGGACCTCTAGAGGTCATCTAGTCCAAACCTCCTACACACAGACAACTCTCCCTAGGTCAGGTTGCCCTGAGCCTCAAGCCTAACCTTAAATTACTTCAGGGATGGGGCCTCCACCACCTCCCCAGGCAGCCCATTCCTGGTTGACCACCTATTTTTCCTCTATATAACAGCATAAAGAGGGGAATGGAGTTGGCAAATAGCAGTTGAGGCATAGGCATGTCCCAGAGAACTAATGGCTGGCTGAGGTTAATGGCCCTCCAGTTTGTTTTGGGCCATCAACTCTCCCAGCTACTCATTAATCCCTAGGAAATGCCCTATTATTGTTTAAGCAGGTGGTGTGAATCAACAATCTGCTCTATGTATTTAAGACAAGAATGGAAGGCAATAAATGCTATTTTATTAACTAAAGCTGCTATACTTACATCCAGAAAACTTTAGTTCTTCCTCTTAACACTGATCAAATGTTTGGAAAAAGGATTCCTCAATAAAATGATATCAGGGGCTAGCAGAATACAGACAAAACGGCTCACGTCTTCATTCGAAGGTCTTTTTGCTTTAGTTTTTCCACCCCCATCAACAAGCTGGTTTATACCTCCAGTTGAGTGCCTTTTAGAACACAGACAGTTTTTCTCTCTAGTAGGAAGCAGGTAGCTGAGTATTCTGTTCCAGGTAGGGGTTGATGACCAAGAGTCCCACTTACACCATCTGTTGGAGAGCATTTTCAGAAAAGTCCTCAGAGACAAGTCAAAAGGAAGACGAGGAATGATGTGTCTTCCTGAACAGGTGTCTGCTGCAAGAGAGGAAATTATCCGAATAGATATAATGAGAGCTCGGAGTTGTGCGTAAAGCAGGTAATATACAGGCAGAAGAAAGGAGCACGCTACGTCTGCGCTGGGAAAAACACTTTAGTTTTCAGCTGTCATTTCACCTGTCATTTATTTATCACAATTGTGAGTTGTGCATTGCAGGTGATAGACACAACACACCCTGATCTCCATGGTTAATGCAGCCCCTTCTGCAAGGTAAGTGAATTTGCAGCCTTACATGTGCGTATTCTACCTTCTCACGATAGGAGATTCCACAACTTTGCTGCCGAAGACATCCGACTTCATCCCAGCCTCACGCTGCAAAAATCAATGTATTTTTCCCCATCACCTTTCTTTATAGGGAGACAGGTTCTAGCTGGATCTGTACCCATCCTTTTGTGGGTTTGCTCAGACATTGCTTATCTCTTAGGTGTGATGTCTGCAGGCATCCCTTCCTCCCAGAGCTAAAACAGCAGCAGAGCCCAAAGGAACAAAGCAGCGGAACTGACTCACTCTCAGGCCAGAGACTGACTGGCTCGATCTGAACGCACGTCAGACAGGATTCAGAGGAGGCTGGTTAGGCACAGATGGGTGCTGGAAAATGTGTTTGCAGACGTGCTCTGAACCACCTCCAAAGTCCCCTGCTGCAGCAGAAGAGTGAGTGATGCTGCTACCTGCTAAGTAAGGCTGAAAAGCAAATGGCAGGTCTGCCTCCTTCAGAAAAGGACTTGGAAAATTTGCTTTCTCTTGTTCCCAACATACCAAGAGCGGTTGCCCGGTGTTGTTCTCTTCAGGCTAGTTGCTTGCCTGTCTGAATAGTCAATCCCCAGATCAAATAGGATATTTGTTTTCAATTTGTAGGCTGATCTAGGAGAACATCACAGCTCACTGTCTTTCTTGGCAGAGGTTCCAAGCCAGGCTCTGTCAGCCTGGGTCTGGCTCACTGTTGGATACTGCACATTGCAGATGGATCGTAAGTGTTCCCTGTCCAGAGCCTTGTGTTGCTTCTGTGGAGAGGCTGCAGGCCATCAGGCCTCCGGGAATGCTATTGTTCAGGAGCTGTCTGCACATCACTACCTGCATGATGATTGAGTCTCCACCAGCTCAATGCATTTAAAAACACGCCTGTGGGTTTTCAAAACTCCACATGAGTTCTCTGACACTGCTAGAGTCTATGGCAGATGAGGGAGCTGGGAAAGGAGAGGAATGAAGGCAAGAGAAGTGAAGACAGGAAGCTGAAATCGCACAAAAGTGACACTGAATGTTTACATTGTGCAAATTTGTCTCCGATACCAGCAGCTTCAATCCAAGTTCACAGTCCTCTAAACTGAGGTAAACATAATACTGGTGTTCTTGGGACCATGCATGACCACAAGTGTTGTGACCGTGTTTTCACACAGACTTCACAGAAAGCTCGTGGACTCTGAGAAGGTTAGAAACTTGGTACTGGTCTGTAGGGAAACGCTGTCCATCAGGCGGCACCGTGTTGGGTGGCTGATTATTTTCATGCCACGCTTTCACGGTGGGCTCATACCTAGAGGAGACTGCTGTATAGGAAAGCTTTTAATTTTAAAAACAAAACCTGAAAGAGCCAGCACTCATATCCCCAGTGATTCCCACACGCCTAGCTGCAGACTCGAGCTGTGTGAAATGAGCTGTTTTGCTGGCACCATGGGCAATGATGTGGATGTTTTTAGAAGACACTTAGGTGTAGTGTTGGGGGATACGGTTTAGAGGTGAACTTGTGGTGTAGGGCTGATGGTTGGATTCAATGATGGGAAGGGTCTTTCCCAACCTGAATGATTCTATGATTGTCTGAAAACCCTCCTTTGGATCTCATGTAAATTGAACAACAAAGTCCAGATCAACAGAGAAATTGTTCCTTTTTCTGTATTTCTCTAAGAGGTTTGATAACTGTCTAAGAGATTACAGCTCTCTACCTTTTCTGGTTTGAGGTTTGCACCTCTTGCTCTGCTGCTGTCATCTCCCATTTGTAAGTGCATCAGGCTCCATGATTTTGGAAAAGAAGAATACACTCTTTGCATGCTGTCCTAATAAGCCTTGGGCAGCTCTTTGCTCTGCCTATACCACAGGATAATCCTTGGGGCAAGTGTATGGGTGTGATACAGGCCAGATCTTGACCTGTAAATGGGGAAGGAGCTGGAGCAGTTGACGGCCATCAAAGTAACAGCTCAAAGTTGTTAAGGTTGTTTCCTTGGCCTCTGTCTCTTACAAGGCAGCACTGATGCCTGTGGTTTTGGGGACGCATGATGTAAGGGAAGAAGCTGTGATCCACTGGCCTTTGGCAAGCTGTCCTGCTGAATCCTTGGGACAGGTCAGGAAGCAGCAGTGCACGCTCTCCTTCTTCACAGTGTGCAGGTGCAAGTAGAGCAGTGTTATTTTCCCAGCCCTGTTATCCTGGATGAGGATACGCTGCTCCAGACCCTCTGTCACATATAGAGAATCACACCATGGCATATGATGGACAGAGTGAATATCAAACCCACACCCTCTTCCACTCCACCTTATATTTTCTTATATATAAAAATATGTGACGTGTGTTTCTGAGGAGGTGATCTCCTCCACCTCTTCTCTGCCCTGGTGAGA
This sequence comes from Rhinopomastus cyanomelas, assembly GCA_013400115.1. Lineage (NCBI taxonomy): Eukaryota > Metazoa > Chordata > Aves > Bucerotiformes > Rhinopomastidae > Rhinopomastus > Rhinopomastus cyanomelas. The sequence continues at coordinate 115,312 of VXBP01000958.1, read as the reverse complement.
CCACATCTGTAATATTATGTCCAGCTCTGGGCCCCTCAGTTCAAGGACACAGAACTGCTTGAGAGAGTCCAGTGCAGGGCCACAAAGATAATGAAGCGAGTGGAACATCTCCCTGATGAGAAAGGGCTGAGGGAGCTGGCTCTCTTTATTTTGGAATAAAGGAGACTAAGGAATGACCTCATTAATGTTGATAAATATGGAAATAGTGGGATCCAGGCTCTGCTTGGTGTCATCTAATGATAGGACAAGGGGCAACGGGTGTAAGCTGGAGGTTCCACATCAATATGAGAAGGAACTTCTTCATGGTGAGGGTGACAGAGCACTGGAATGGGCTGTCCTGGGAGGTTGTGGAATCTCCTTCTCTGAAGATGTTTGAAACCCACTTGGACAGGGTCCTGTGCGACTTGATCTAGGTGATCCTGCTCTGGACTAGATGATCTCTGGAGCAGATGATCTTTCGAGGTCCCTTCCAATCCCTACTGCTCTGTGATTCTGTGATTACAGGACAAAGGCACTGACTGTAAACGGTTCGCTGAGTTTCCCACATTTTACCTCTGCTCCGTTACATAAACAGCAAAGCTTTAGCTTCTCTTTCATTTCAGAGCATAAGAGAACTCGCATTTTTTTAAAATAAATTATTTAAGACTTCTCCACAGTCAGCATTTTCACTAACTTAATAAAACATGATTTTCTCTCTGTGAGCCTCACACCAAAAGCTATTCCTCTGCCCTCTACTCCTGATCACTAAGTTTTAAATGAAAATTAATCTATTGAATTCGAAGGACTGCGGAGCTGAATTTTACTACAAGGCTTAGACCAACACTTACATAATTTTAATACCTGGAAACGTGTGAGATTGTTTTATCAGTTACGTAACGCTGTGTTATCAGCTCTCCAGTTTCTGTGCTACGCTGGGGGGACATCTGTGAAATTCATTAAGGTGACCTGGAAGAAACTAAATGGGACAGAATAAATGGTTGGTGCCATTCACAGCAGATTAGGACACAGATTTGAAATGAAGAGTTAAAAAACAAAAACCAGCGTGCTATTTCAAGATACACTGAGGAACTATTGATGTTGTGTTAAAAGCATGTGCGCGTTGTCCTGACTTTGCGGTTGGGCTCACAACCCCCTCCAACCGCGTGCTATGAGCTGGCAGCCGTGACTGTATTTTGAGTGGATAATTTTTCATGTGGAAAAAAAATAAATAAGAAACTCAACAAGACAGATCTGAGTGTCTGTTTGTTTTCTAAAATGTACAAAAAGATGTTTTTATAGAAGCCATATGAATTTTGTTCCTACACGGTCCTCTCCCAAGCATCGCCTGGGCTATAGACAAAGGGCTGTGTTGCTTAGCAACCCCCCTAAAGCTCATCAACAGAGCCCCATGTATTAATACTTATCCCCCCTTTAAAAAAGCCTTACTCTACAATTTTAAATGGGATTTGTCCTCCCTCTCTTCTGTGCAATGGAGGTAACACTGGTCACCTTTTCCAACCAATGTTCCTGGCTAAACCGAGCCATTCTTGCCAGGCAGGCCAAAGCCAGCTCTTGGGCAACCAACTGAAGCAGAATTCCTGTAGCCCAGTGTCAGCGTTGCATAGTTTCTCATTCTTTTAGATAAACTACATCCATATTTTCCATCTTCCCAACCTCTTTTTCTGAGTCCCTTCCCTCCACACCTGTACTGAGGGGTTGCCTCCTGGCTGCGCACTCTCTCTGCCTCTAGCATCTCTGGCATTCTCAGTGGGTCACTTCAGGGGCAGCAGCAGTTCTTGTGCAGTCACTGAGGGCACATGGGCACCAGGGAAGGTGCTGAAAAAACCCAGGTGAATAAACCTTATTAACAGTGGAAGTTTAGGTTGGACACTAGGAAAATCTTCTTCATTGAAACAGTCATCAGGTGGTGGAAGAGGCTGCCCAGGGAGGTGGTCGAATCACCGTCTCTGGATGTGTTTAAAAGTCATGGACATATGGGCGTGAAGGACATGGTTCCGCAGTGGACTTGGCAGAGTTAGGTCAATGGTTGGACTCAATAATCTTACAGCTACCTTCCAAATTCAAGGATCCCGTGAATCTATGAAAAAAGATGGAGAACTAAACTACCTATGCCAGGACTAACCAAGAACCAGCTGTTATTTGGTGAAACGCTTCTCCACATCAGCAAAAGCCCTTTGCACTGTGAGTCTCACGTGAAGTCCATCTTTGGGATTGTCAATGGAATGTAATTAGAGCATGGGCCAAAACCAGCAGTGAATGGCAATTACTCTGAAGGGAGCAAAGCCAACAAGTGCCATGGAAATGTTCTGGTCTACCTCTGGCTTTCTGTTTGTGCTCAATGGCCATGAGGCCCAGAGATACTCACTTTTCACCTTTCCAGAGAAGTGCTGTCACAGGATGCAGAAACACAGAGCAGAGGCTACCAGGCAGCACATAGTCCTGTCATTCTATCAAAACACCCTGGTTGTGGTGGGACTTGATGGGAAAAAGGAGAGCAGGGTGAAAAGAAGTCAGCTGGAGCTTCAGCACACCATGCAGGGCTGAAACCAAGGGACACCTATTGACACAAGTGCCTCAGTATGGGTTTGGTGCTTAAGTTTTGGTCCCGTTTGATCTCTTCAAAACCTTGGCCACAAATGTTGATGCCTGCCAAGGCATGGATTCTTTTGGAGTAAGCTGATGCTGCCTGCCAGAGCCACTGAAGGATGAGAAAAGAACTGTGATTCTGGAAGCAATTTCATTACAAAATCATTTCCCTTTGGAGGTGGAGGGGAGATTATTTTAAGGCCAGGAGCAGATGTGTATGGAAAGCTAATTGCAAATGTGATAAAGGGAGAGATGTCCAGGGTCCTTCAAACAGAAGCAGCAACTCTGTGAACAGCAGGCAGTATTGACTTCAGGCTCCAGCAGTGTCATGATACCGTGGCTCTTGGGTTTCGCTGGCTTTTTAGCTCCTTTTCTCACGCTGAGCAGTGCTAAGAACTGTTTGCTAATATCAGTGAGACGTGAATCCACAAACATGTCTGTTTGTTAGGCTAAATGAGAACGGGGAGAACACCGTGCAGATGCCTCACAGACACTTCCCATCTGCCCTTCCTACCCGAGAATATGGACTAGATGCCAGGCCCGTGCTTCCCGGGGAAGGTCACACCAAGACCTGCCACGTGGATTTTTCTCTGCCCGTAAAGTCACACAGGGTTGTTCTTTAGAAGAGTGTTAATTCCACCTGGCCGGATCCTCAGCTGGAGCCAGTCAATACATCCATTGCTTTCATCATCTGCACTGCCTGTGACAACTAGGAACGACCAGTTCTTTACAGCTGAAATGTTTTTTGCTAGGAAGTCCTGAAATGTGGAGGCTTCCTGCTTTTGATTGGATTGGCATCCATTTGAAAGAAAATCAGCTTTCAGCCCATATAAATTGGATGTTCCTTCCATTCCACTCATTTTCCACTGGTTTTGCCCTTGTGAATCTCCTTTAGGATTATTCCTGACTCATATTGCTATAAGAAGGTGAAGACACAGCACCACTAAGAGCATTCGGAGCCAAAACGTGCTTATGGATGTAGGTGCGCCTGCATCTCAGCACAGCGGGTACAAACAGAGGAAAGGGGAGAGGGGGGATGGGGTAAGCACAAGTGGCAGCTATGCAAGGGGCTGTGCCATCTGGGACACAGTAGAACCACAACACCTGCATCCCCTCTTCTGACAGCTGTCGATGACAGAGCTTCATCTTTGCTGGCACGTGCACCACCCAGGCTGTAAGCAGGCACCATCGTTTGGATCCAGCTGTGTCAGCGAGCAAGTACTTTTTAGCACCTTGCTGGTAGACTTTAGACCCCTTTTTGGCTGGTCTGGCCAGCAAACAACTTGCATAAACTTCCCCAGAGTTACCACAGGTGAATTAAGTAAGTGTCTGAGCACATCTGCACCTGACCTCTCCTGCTGTGCAACGGGAGGCGTACACATGGACTGCTCCTTCAGAGCATCTGGAAAGACCCGAGCTAATGAGGGCCCCCAGAGACTTTACTGAAGTCTCACTGCTGCTGTAAACACCCTGTTAATGCTGCCTCTATGCCCAGACAGCTGAAGCTTCTTGAGATGTTGCAGACCAGCCCTGCCAAGTGCAATTTAAAGAGTGTGATTGGGTTTGTCCTGCTAAGTTCACCTCTTTAAATAGCACCTTAGGAGAGCGGTTGCTTTTTATTTACTTCCTCCCTCCCTCCCTCCCTCCCTTTTCTTTTTGTCAGAAGCTAGTGCTGCTGCTCATCCTCATATCCTGAGCAGATTCTCGTCTCCTTGATGACAGCAGCTCCTTTAGCTTCATGGGCATTTACTTCTGAATTCTTTAATTTATTGCTGATGAGAAGCAGAAGAAATTGCTGTGTGATCCTGCCTTTAATCCCAAAGGCTGAATCTAGCCTGAGCAGGGAAAGAGCAGATTTTCCTTGCCTTTCCTTGGTCTCTCAGAAACACACCTGAGGCAACACTGAACTTGTCTGTTTTTCTGGAAGCCCAGCTGGGGTAGTATTTTTTCCAGTAAGGTCCATGTTATACCAGTTGCCATACTGGCTTGATTCAGAGCCCATTAGACAGGACAACTGATTGCTGATTTTGCTGGTCTTCATCCAGAAACAAAGGAAGATCCTACCTGTCCACTACATGCTGCTCATTTTCATAGAATAACAGAATTACAGAGTCACAGAACATTAGGGATTGGAAGGGACCTTGAAAGATCATCTAGTCCAATCCCCTTGACACAGCAGGATCACCTAGACCAAGCCACACAGGAACATATCCAGGTGGGTTTTAAACACCTCCACAGAAGGAGACTCCACAGTCCCCCTAGGCAGCCCATTCCAGTGCTCTGTCACCCTCACTGGGAAGAATTTCCTTCTGATATTGATGTGGAACCTCCCACGTTCCAGCTCACACCCATTGCCCCCTGTCCTATGACTAGATGACATTGAGAAGAGCCTGGCTCCATCCTCCTGACACCCACCCTTCAAATATTTATAAACATCAGTGAGGTCACCCCTCAGTCTCCTCTTCTCCAAGCTAAAGAGACCCAGCTCCCTCAGCCTTTCCTCATCAGGGAGATGTTCCATTTCCTTCATCACCTTCATGGCTCTGTGCTGCACTCTCTCCAGCAGTTCTGTGTCCTTCTTGAACTGAGGGGGCCAGAACTGGACACAATATTCCAGATAGAGTCTCACCAGGGCAGAGTATCATAGAATGTTTGGCTTGGAAGGGACTTTTAAAGATCGTCTAGTCCAGCCCCCTGCAGTGAGCAGGGACATCTTCATTTTCACCTCCTCTGGCTTAAAAATGGCTGAAAAGTTCCATGTTAGGATCATCTGCCTTCCTCAGCATTCCCACATAGAATCATAGAATTACAGAATTATAGAACCACTACGGATTGGAAGGGACCTCGAAAGATCATCTAGTCCAATCCCCCTGACACAGCAGGATCACCTAAACCAAGCCACACAGGAACACATCCAGGCGGGTCTTGAATATCTCCAGTGGAAGAGACTCCACAACCCTCCTGGGTAGCTTTGCTTTTGTTTGATTTTCAGCTTTTAAAATAATTCCTGTGGAGGGAAGGAGCTTCTTGTCCCAAAGAAACAACAACAAACACATGTTTTCCTTAACACATGGAAAAAGCTTTTCCCCTTTCAGGCCACCTCAGCTAACTAACCGATCCTTGCGATATCCCTAGGAGGAAAGAAAACGCTCTCTCGCGTTTACACGTGGGGAAACTAAGGCAGCAAGGTAAGTGAATTGCTGGAGGCCAGTGGAAGGTTTAGTGCTGCAGTCAGGTTTATAAAGTTCTCTGGTTCCTGGTCCTGCATGCAGGCAATTAGAACGACACTTTAATGAATGAAGCAGGCTGCAAGGCACAACCTTCCCCTTGAGGCAACAGCCTTGCTTAGGAGTCTGCGGAAAGCTGTGACTGGGTTAGGCACCTTCCTGGTTTGAGCCCAGGTTCTTCTCTCACTGTGCTCCATCGCTGCACCCAGGATAAGAGGAGCTGCAGAACGTAGCAAGACCTGAAAGGAGTTTTGTGGCAGCTGTGGCACATCAGGGGCTGTAATTTGGAAGCCGTGTGGAAGACATGAACCCTGCATCTCCTGCAAATGAATCTCCACAGGGTAGAGATGAGAGGGTCTATGCCTGTCATCCAAGGGTATTAATAAGGTTATTCCTCTGACTATTTTGTGGTATTTCCATCTCAGGAGAGGGTGCGAGCAACTTTTGTGAAGGGTATTTTGTGTTCTGCTCGTTCCCAGCAAAACTGTTCCGCTCATTCCAGCATCACACTGAGTGAGCAAGCAGTGTTAGCGAGCCAGGCACTGCTGCTGGCCACGATCGTGCAAGCAGAAGAGCTGCTTCACCTTCAGAGGAGCTGCTCAAACTTTCTGCTGCTGTGTCTGAGCGCTGGACTGGCTAAAACATCTGTCCCTGATATTCCTCAGCTTCGAGAGGAAAATCAAAGCTTCTGTGCAGTGCGGAGCAAGGAAACTTGGCTGTGACCTGACAGCACTGTCAGAGGCACTGCTCTCAGAAAGATTCCGCTGGTGTTTCAGTCCTGCTCCTGATAATCAGCATTCCAGCTTTTTCTGAGGTGACTGAGGAATTAACAGTGACCCAGCAAACTCATCACACTTTTCCTCTAGTTGGGGGGGGGTGGTGTCCGTGCTTTAAAACAAAACACCAAGAGCGTCACGAAGATGGCAAGTGAGCACCAGTCACTTTTATTTCTCCACTGAAGCAAGTTGTGCCAAGCATTTTGTGAGAGAAGGACGAGGGAGGACAATCCATCAGTGCAGAGCACATCAACATATTAAAAAATGCAAGGAGTGAGGAAAGCTTTTAATTTGAATGATATCAGTGCCCACAAGCACGACAATAATTAAAGGTCTGCCAGCACGGCTATTATACATTCTGGTTTAGTGCATTTAATATCTCGGCTGCTTCAAATCACATCAGCCTGATGGCTGGCAAGTGTGCTTCCACTCTGGATGCAAATCAAATTCTCACACACTGTTCCGAAGCCTCACTTTAAAGGTAGGACTTCTTTGCATCAGGACAGGCTGTCCTTCGTCTTTGCAGCGCTGCGATGCTGGGACACTTCCGCTGCCCAAGAGAGAGGAGAATAAATTATTCTCTAATTGTTGTGCTCTACTCCAGAGCAGTTTTTCTCCTTCTCAGAACTTTCCTTCTTCTCTGGCAGCCGTGTGCTTTGTGTGCTGGCTAAGATGCTTTTGGACTGTTGTGAGGGAACTCCTCCAGTGCCAGTCTGGTGGCCGACAGGGCCACCTAGGGCTGCATCGCATTTGGTTTGCTGTTGCTAAACTGCAGCCATCTCTGATGGGATGGGGGTCCACCAAGTGTTTTTCCTTCATCTTCTGCGTTGCACTAGTGCTTCAGAGCCACAGGACCTCTGCAGGAAGTGCAGCCCAGTGTAGTCTTTGCACAGAACCGAGGCGAATGGAAAAATAATGTGCTTTATTATAGTAATTTGCAGCCCTCCCAGAAACAAGCCAACAACTAATTTTAATTTCAAGAAAGAGGGGGGTAAATAAGAGGGTCTAACAGTGATGTCGCTATCATCATCATAAATAATCTGCTTAGATGCCTTCCACTCGCCTTCCATCTGCCTGCCTTCCTGTCCAGCCCATAACCTCAGGAGGGCAGGAGCTGTCTCTCACTGGGTGTTAATGCAGATCTGGGCACAATGCGGCCCTGATCCTCCCCGGGTCCTTCTGATGCTACTGCAGTACAGCTGATGAGGAGGTTTTAGACCTGAGATGGCCGACAGCTTCAACTCAAAAGAGATGGAATGTGCCCTGGAGGTCAGGGGGAGGTGACACATCCTGTGACCTTAGGAACATTAAGGAGTTGAACAATTAGCTGGCTAGAGGTTGGCAGGGACAATGCTGGATCTGAAGCCAGCAAGCAAAAGTGCAACCTTGTTAGGATTAAAACGTGGAGAGCTCAAGGGGATACAGAAGGGAGAGTGGGAGGGCAAATGAAGGAGACAGATAGACAGAAACAAAGGTTAAAAAAATAAAAGCTGATGACAGTTTTCTCTGCCACTTTAGCATCTGCTCTTGTACCACTTTGGTCTCTTGGAAATCACATTTGAGGAGTTTTTCCCCTTAAGAGTCGTGGCCATGATGGTTTCTGCACTTCCAGACAATTGCAAATGCAAGGTGCAGTGCAAAACCATTGCACACCAGTGTTTCACTGTGTAGCTGCAGAGGACCAGGGGATGATACATCATTGGCTGCATCACGGTTGATGTGATACAATCGGTATCACATCAGCTGAGGGACAGGAACCCCCTGTTTAAGGGGGTCAAATGCTTCTTGTGCTGTGCTGATTCGGTCATTCAGGGTAGCTGCATTCTCAGAGTGGTCTCCCGTATGGATTCACTCCTCCTACAGGAGATGTGAATTTGTCCTGCAGTCTTTCTTCAGAGGGGATGTTAGTACAGCTGTCTGTCCCTGTACATGCATCTTTTGGAAACTGCTTAGCTTTAAGGCCTTTCATATCCTGTCAAAGTGTTCAAAAGTTACTAGGAGCAGGTGTCTACCTTAGCAGTTTAGAGTGTGGGACATATTCTTGGTATAAACTCTCCATGTCATTGCTTTGAGTCTTGCAGTTGCACTCAGGCATCCATCTGTTCGTCGCTCATGACCGGTGACCAGCTCAGAACCATCTCCAGACTGCTGGAGCCTTAGAGTCTAGCACGGACGTGCTACCCAGGGTGCTGCGCTTGCAGAGTGTGCGTTGCGCCACAGACTGCACTGGCACAGGCTTTGTGGCTGGTAAAGAGGTGATGTGAATGTGTGGGTTTGGAACCAAAAGAGGAGTCAGCAAAATGAGTGAGAGTCCTTCCCATTTAGTGTGACTCCCGCTGGTTGTATCGACATGTCCACAGAGCATTGGAAGTCCAGTAACCTTGTCTCCAGAAGACACAAAACTAAAAGCACTGCCGGAACTGATCAAGTGCTGTTGGCTAGATTCAGTTGTTAGCTATAATAAATAGCTTGAAACAGCATCCATTTTAGTGCCTATGTTGTTAATTTTAATAAGAGTTTTGTTTTATGCGGGTCTCCGTAATGATCAGTTTAAATATTGCCGTGTGCTATTAACTGGTGGCTGTGCCGTCTGGCCGGCTGCGTCCTGCCAATGCTGAGCGGGTGACGCAGCGCTGGCTCCGGGCAGAACACCCTGCCAAACGCAGCCTGAGTGCACGGAAGCTTTTACAAAGAGCTGCAGGCTGAAAGGAAACCAGATCAAACATGCTTTCACTAGCCGCGTGCCCCTCACCCACAGAACCCTGCTACCCAAGCCTATGCAGCCTTTGCAGCTATCACTGTTCTCCGGTGCTACGTCACGCTGGTCCAGGCTCACACATCCTACTCCTTTCTATTCCTTATTTGCTTCCAATGTGCTGGGGGCTGCCTGCTGGCTTTTGTATGCTGAACCTACTTTCTGTGAGGTCTGCTCCTTTTTCACAGCATCCAGCTCTCACCACACAGGCTCTGGTAGAATCTCCTTTCCCCCGTGATGCTTATTGACCGCAGGAACTCAGCAGATTGCTGGTTAATATCTGGGGAGATTGGAGTGGGAAGCTTGGTTTGGGAAATCCATGCAAAACGAGTGTCTGGATCAGATCACCTGGGAGGAGCACCTGGAAGAGGCCATCCAGTGAAAAACAAGTACAGGGAATAAGCTGGGCACCAGGTTGGCCACTTGATAGATAAAGGTGATCAGACACATAGTAAATTCTACTCTGCCCTTCTATAAGGGTTTTGACAAGATATAACCTTGGTTACTTCAGCTACATGGACATTGAACTGGTTGCAGAGACATGCCATGCTCTTTCATCCTGCCAAACATACCACTGCTCTGCAGCCACTCTCCGTGATGAAACCTTTTTCTACCAGATCTGAGGCTCAGAGTGGTCCCATTAGCTCACCAGTGGGCAGCATCCTCAAAACCAGCAAAAGGGAACCACAGGGTATGGTGTGAAGTCAACAGCAGGTCTTGTCATTGCCTAACAAGCCGTGGCAGGTGCAGCCCACCCTGTCCTTGGCAAGGACTAGACAAAGACACTCAAACTACTGTACTTGATGGGTAGTTTGTGTTTTCTCCCTTGGCTCCCCTCTGCCTACACAAAATCACAGAATTATTAGGCTGGAAAAAACCTCTGAGATCATCCAGCTCAGCCTCTGACCTAACATCACCACAACCCAGACCATGGCACTAAGTGCCACATCTAGTCTTTCCTGAAACACTTCCAGGGATGGGGACTCTACCACTTCACTGGGCAGTCCATTCCAAAATCTCATTGTTCTTGAGGACCACAGGCCATGCTTGACTCAAGGTATAAACAGAGCCCTGCTGGAACCAAATTTGATCTGACCTTCCTTGGAGCAGCAGGACCTGCAGTCAGAAAGACTCTCTCCTGGGGTTGGGACACTGTCCAAGGATACTTCCCTGCAACTGAGTGATTCCTCAGCTCTGTTCTGGTGAGTGGTTTTTCAGTTGGGTGGCCCTGGGTGGGAGATCTCTCCCTTGTATGTGTGAGCATGCGCACACTTGGATCATCTCTCCTTAGAGAGTTCCTTAAAGGGTAGAAATTTTTCTGTCTGGTGGTATACTCCTGACCAGCATCCAAACCTGTGCCCTGCTGGAGCACCAGGCAACTCTGGTTGCAATAAATCCTCGTTTCTCTGCTCTCTGGTTTTACAGGTGCCTCTGCCACTCACCCTCCTGATGCATCCCATGCCAGTGCCCATGATCATGCTGTCCTGGCCGGGCGAGCTCTGCATGGGTGAAACACATAGTGTACACTTCTGTTTGGGCCTGAGCCCACAGGGATGGGGCAGGCAATCTCAGTCAGCACCTCTTGCTACCTCAGCCACATCACTTAGGTTCTCTGGTCCAACGGCATGGTCAGTGTCCTCCAGAACCTCCCTCAGCACATGGTTTATCGCTGCAGGATTGGGCAGGGTCCTAAAGAGTCTCTGGGTCGGGCTGTGTGTGGGAAGCAGTAGAGGGAGATGAGGAGGAAGCAGAGGGTGAGACAGATGGGAGGGGAATTGCCCCAAATGGAGGGATGTGTTAGAGCAGCCCGAGAGGAAGTCGTAGCGATGAGAGCAAGAGTGCAGGTTTTTTGCTATAGAATAAAAAGAGGGTGTTAGACTGACACGCAGCTACCGCCGCCGGCAGCTGTGGCTCCCAGGAAGTTTCCAGCAGGACTATTAATAGATATCAATTTTTATTATACTCTTCATGCTTCAGACCCACTCTGATTCTCACTGTCTGCATCCTTTGTGTTTGAAGGAACACTGCCACCAGCGTGGCAGCTGGGCACTTGGGCACCTGTCTTTCTAAGGAACCAATTTACCTTTGACTTCTTGTACCTGTGGGTTGCCAGTTGGAAGTGGACAGTACGTTTTGGAGTTAGCTCCCATACCTTTCAGCTTTTGCACATTGCAATTGCTACAGCCACCATCAGAGAAAGGCCGTTAGAGCAAAGACTAAGGATTAGGGAAGCTGGAACTTGCAGATTCTTCTGGTTCCTGAATGGTACGGAGATCTTTATGCACCCTTTAGGCATGAAACAGAGCCGAGCCCCATCCCTGTCTAGTCTACATCCAGGATAACAGAGGTGACTGATGTACATGGACATCTTAGAAAAAGCCCACCTTTGTCATCCTAGCTGGCTTTTACTCCTGAGGTTGCTCGTTGGGAGCAACAGCCTGTGAGCAGAACAATGTAGTCAGAGACACGTAGCTCTTGGGAAAGACTTGGGGAGCAGCAAAAAAGCAAACCTAAACCCAGCAAACCTTACCTGATTGCTGGCATTTGTGTCACCTCAGGACACAACCAATGGCACGCTTGTGACCCCAGACTGACTTCCATTGTTTTGAGTGTAATGGTGAAGCCTAAGGGCAGCAGAGCAGATGAGTGGGGAACTGATCATCTCTCTGAATAGATCCCACTGTACCCCATATACTACAGCCATAAATGCTTTGGAGACATCACACATTAGATGAGATTCATTTTGTTTAGGACACAGTGGTTAGATTCTGGGTCTATGCCTTTAGATTTTATGACTTGCACTGATTTTTCTGACCAGTACAGTTTATTATCTTTTTTTGTATTTCAGGAATTTGACTCCAGCAAGTAGCTCTAAAAGCAAGTAGTATTACATGTTCACAGACAAAGATTTTGTTGCACGAATTAATTTTATTTCCTAAAACCTTTTATTTTATTTCCAAAGATAATTAAATAAAAATTCAGATCATCTACGATCCCTTTCCTATTACACAGGATCTTCAAATACCTGGTGTTCAGGTTGAAGTGCACAAGCACTGTCCTTAGAGGAGCCTCTTCATTCCTAAACCTATACAGCCTGCATCTCTGATGTGCAGCAATGCCTGACAGAAACACTCCAGGTTGGTTTGCTGGGTTTTTTCACGGCAGCGAGGTTGTACTGACATACAGACCTTTGAAACAAGCTCTTCAGGCCAACCTGAATCCAGCTGTACCCAAGATTAAAGTGATGTTTGCTACCTCCCTGAGGACATCTTGTACCTTTTCTCCCACAGGGCTGAAAAACTGTCCAGTCAGTGATGCAGCAGCCTCAGTGGGGGTGAAATAAAGACCTCTCCAACCAACAGCCAGGCTTCGCTCCATGCGCTGCCATGGGACCCACCTCCCAGCAAGAGATCGCGATGAGCTGCACGGACACCTGGGTCTCACCCTCTCACGCTAAAGCAACAGTCTCACCCTTAATTCCTGCCATTTTGTTGGATTATGGCATTGTTGCAGTGTAGATTAAAAAGCATTTGTTACCTTTATTGTTTATTTTATGGACTGGATGAATTTCACTTATGTCAGTTATTTTGCCAAATTGAACCTTCAGCTCAAAACTCCAAAACAGGCCTGTGAAAAATGCCCAGCAGAGTATTTTCTGCCTAAGATTAAGTCCTACCCTATCACCCAGGGTTAATTTAGGACCACTAATGATGCGTGGATTGGACATAAGTTTTCAGGCATGTATTACTTTATTACCTGATCACATAATTAAAATGTCACTTATCAAGGGACAAATTTTAATGAAGTTAAAAGCACCTTGATGATAAATTATTATTTGACCTGTTACATAAGAGGATTATTTCTTGCCTGTAACTGACTGAGTTTCTTTGACAGCATGAAAATCACTGGTTTTTAATTAGGTTTTTCTTTAGAGGGGACAAAGACACACACTACATCCTTATTACCTGCAAAAGCCCCTCCTGCTGCAGTACACTGCGAAGACCCTCTGTTTTTACACTTGGAGCTCATCAGCATTTTCAGCTGCTAAAGAAAGGGTGAACGTTGTTAGTCTGTGGTAAAATGTGTGCAAAAAGGGTCAGGAGGAGAGGACTGTAATTACAGTGATATCTGCTGAAGGTCACTCAGATTGAGCTGGGTTCAGCTGGGACTGACTGGGGAGACAATAGGAAAATGTAAATGCTGACAAAGCCACGGCTAGGAGGGTGACAAAACAACTGACAACACGCTTCTGAAGTATGTAAATAGCACTGGGAAGAGGCAAACCTGGCATGGTGCAAGATGCTCTGGCGAAGGGTAACAGAAAGCAACTAGAAAAACAGCAGGTGCTTCCCGGTGGTGCCCCTGAGGTGAGTGTGGACCACAGTGTGAGTGGGGCTTGGGAGGAAGGGGTTTGCTACTCTCAGGATCGTTGCCTTTCTAGAGTCTCAAACCTGGCAGTCAGTTTTATTCAGGTCCATGCTCAAAGCACTCATTGTCAGTCTTCTCAAACGAGAAGCTGCCATCATTTGCCATGAGCATCGCTGACGCCCAGCCAGCTTTCTTGCCTTACGGCAGCAGCAGGCTGCACTAGGAAATGTGGGGTTAATTCTGAGGCGGCAAATGTAAGACAGACCAGCAACAACAACCAAAAATATTCTCTCTGGAGAGTCCTTCTAAGACTCAAGACAGTCTCTGAAGAGTAGAACTTCTGTCAGTTTGGACACTTACAACACATACAACAAAGCACTAGTAGGACTTAAGAAGATGCTGCAAGGGACAGAAGATGGAGTAGATTAACTAATGTTCTCTTTTATCTCAGTTTATGATCTGGAGACTAGGCAGACTGTATTACAGTCACATAGCATCTGGATTGCCAGGATGTAGGCACCTCGTACCGGTCCGGTCCAATTTAAAGACAGGAATGTAACTGCTTTGACCTCTAGTGTGACCGATGATCCCCAGGATTTTGCTTCTGTAGTAGATGAAGCGTCGCAGCGGGAGGATCGTGTAACAAGAGTCATTTGCAGTGCAGTAGGTGCTTCTGTGCCTACGTAGTGCAGCACCAACGGCACAGATTCAGAAACTGTCTGTGTTCCTTACGGATCAGAGTTCAACCTGGATCCAAGCCCTGACCACCCTGGGCACCTGAGAAGGGGCTGTGTATCTCCTGCTGCTCCCATCCCTTGTGAAAGCCTCTATCCTCTTAAGTCCCTGCGGTGTGGCACCCATGAAACAAGTCCTGCAATGGTTTCCCACTACCTGATATAATCTACCTAGAGTGAAGGAGCAGTGAGGAGCAGGAGCACATCACTGCAGGGTGCTCTGAGCTTTCATAATGGCAGGGCTGCAGGCTGTGTTCTCCTTGAACCACCCTACTTCTCCAGCCGTGGAGCACCAGGACTCTCATCCCAGAGTAGGTCCTGATGCAGTCTTCTCCAGCAGAATCACTGCTGCCTCCAGGATCAGCTGGCTGTTAGACACAGATATGAAATCCCTCTGCCAGGCTACACATAAAAGTTTGGTGGGTTACAGCTGGCCACAAACCAGGTTTCCCCATCATTTATCAGCCCCACTTTGACCTTGCCTAGACTAAGCTCAAGCTGTTTTGCTTCTACACATCTCCTCTGCTCACATAATATAGCAAAATTTGGATGCTATGTTATCCACAGTAATAAAAAGTTTGATAAAAGACCTCACTCTGTGTTCCAGTTCCTTTCAGAGCCCCGAGACCTATATTGAACAAGAAAAGAGCAAGGGCAGGGAACCACCTACAGCCACTTATTACACATCGTGGATTTCTTTCCATTATGAAAAACACCCTCTTTTTCAAAAAGCCACCTTCCACCCCCTCCCTCACAGCTATTGATTCCATAGACCAAAACAATAATGTGCACCTTGCTGCAGGGAACTTATGAATGTCTAATTCTGAGCAGGAAAATGTCACAGACCTCGACTCACAGGCAGGACTTTGAACTGAAGCCTATATCCTGTCTCTTCATCTGCGGTTTCCTGCAGGGGTACATTTACTCCCTCTAAAATTCGCTATTAATTTAAGCATTGTTAATGATAACCAGCCT
The DNA here is from genome assembly GCA_013400115.1 of Rhinopomastus cyanomelas. NCBI lineage: Eukaryota > Metazoa > Chordata > Aves > Bucerotiformes > Rhinopomastidae > Rhinopomastus > Rhinopomastus cyanomelas. Next base: position 99,891 of record VXBP01000958.1, on the reverse strand, counting down.
CTTGCTGGCAGAGAGAGAGGATGCAATTGTCCGTTTTGGTTCCCAGGAGGTCCTTGAATGGCTGTGATGAGCACCAATAATAGGACTTAAATAAAAAGAGAAGTTGCTAACTTTGTGCCAATGAACCATAGTTATAATTTCCTTGAAAGATGAAAGGATTGTTAAACTGACTGGGAATACAAAGCAACCCTCTTCAGATTGAACTGAATCATCTTTGCCCATTCCAACTACATTGTTCCTTTGCTTATCCACGAATGGGAGAGTCCTAATGTTTCTTGTAAATAGATTGCTCTCAGACCTGTGCCTTGTGTGGCACAGATGCTCGTTTGCATGAATTATAGGTGCCTTGAGAACCTGGTCCTTGAAAGTATTTAGATGCACAAAGACACAAACATGCCTAATGATATTTCTCTCAAAAGCCCAAGTTTACAAATCCTCCTGGACTATCATTCCCATATGTGAAGATCAAATTTTCAGGAAGGTTCTGACCACAGTTGCTCTCCAGGTGGGGCTGTGCCATTTCATGAGAAAGTTACTATAATATTATATTTTTATTGTGCCTTACTGGATAAGCCTGGATTTTGACCCATTTAAAACCTCGAGATTCCTATCAGAAAATAAACCTCCCCAAAATATGGGGTTTTACTAGAGAACCACTATGTTCCTTCTAGAAGAAAGTCATAAAATTTGATCCTGCTGAATATAGATGATCTTTCGAGGTCCCTTCCAATCCGCAATGATTCTATGATTCTATGATCCTATGATAAAGAAATGCTGCACGTGAACAGGGACAAATTTCCCCTTAAGAACTTCAACAATCCTTATTTGATAGTGATCAGGAACCTGTAATAGATCATATTAAACAAACCAGAGGAAAACATTTTCCTTCCTTCTTTTCTATCTATTTTCAGTTTTAGACAAAGCTGTTCTTGGTGGGGCAGCTCTCAGCCACGCAGGATGCTGACATGGGGAGACTGCCAGTGCAGGAAATTCTCCTTCCCCAAGAAGAGGCAACCAAAAAAGAACTTTGCATTGTTGGTCTTTGCAACAGCAGAGTGAGTGAAGACTTGCACTAGTACAGAGAAATGAGAAAGACACAGGGCTCTTCCTGGGGCGCAGACCAAATTTATAGCTTCTGCTTCTCAGAATTAAGGACCTAGGGAATTGTCAGGGAAAAGCTTGGTCAGGCACTGGAAGGGGCTGCCCATGGTTGCGGTTGAGTCCCCATCCCTGGATGTGTTTAAAGGTCTCTTAGATGTAGTGTTGAGGGGTCTGGTTTAGGGGTGAACATGTAGAGCAAGGTTGATGGTTGGACTCAATGATCCCAAGGGTCTTTTCTAACCTGGATGACTCTATGGCTCTATGAAAAGCAGGAGAAAAAGAGGTAAGAAGATGTTCATTCAGGGGAGAGGTTTGGTTAAACTGTTAAGGAAGTAAAATCTGGGAAGTATTCTTGGGATAAGAAGCACTCGAAGTCAGAGAAACTCTTTATGATGTGAGATTCAAGCTTATTAGAGACTTTATGTTCCCATGAAAGATACATGATCCGATCAAACTGCTGTGGCCAGTCCTACCGGATGGATAATTCCGGTGTATTTAATTGCTTTTTTCACTACTTGAAGAGGCATTTTTCTTTCCCGGGAATGTCTATGGGATTGTCTTCAAAGTTACACAGATTTCCAAGAGAAGGCTGTGCGTGCACTTTGTGTTTATGGGCAGGTCCACTTATCTGGATTAATTTTGTGATCATGCCGACTTAATTCAAAATACATCGGAGGAAGACGTTCTTCAGCAACTAATAGATGTTACACCATCAATATATTCTAATGGGCTGATTAGCAATTTTATTGTATTGAATTTGCAGCGTGGCAATTCCGTGTCAGGTGGAAGAGCTATCAAAATGAAAAACTGCTTTAAAATTAAAAACCAATAGTCCAAGTTTCAGTCTGAATGAGCTTCCTGGCGGAATGATGAAGTGCGGTTATCCGTGAGTCTGCCCCGGAGAGCCGGTAAAAATAGGCAATGGAAATCCTTGGATTAAGGGGGAGAAATCCGTTTTTTCTGCTATTTCACAGAAAAATTCACACACAAAATCAATAAATATGTCAGTGAGGTTTCAGAGTTTGTTTTTTTAATCCTCTCTGTTCCCTTGTGCAAACGAAGCTGGAGAGTCACAACCCCTGTGCGTTTCTGTTTGGAGGACATTTTGTTCTGCACTGGATCTGCTGCTTTCTGGAACACAGGAATGGAGCAGTAGTTTGTTGTCCATTGCCTCTGGTTGTCACACTTACCTACAGACCATTAATCTCTTCCCTCGCTGGCAAAAACATATGCACTGAAAGCACAGCCAGAATGGCCTTCCCCTGAGAGCGCTCGTTCTTCTCTCCCTGGGGAAAGCATTCAGACTTCTCATGCATCCTGCTCAGTCCTTCGCAGAGCTGAGGAAAAACTCCTGCCTGAAAGGCAGCTGGCGTCTTGAAAGGAAGAAGTAACACCACATTTGTCCACCCAAGTGCAAGAAGGACGCCTCTTCCCTCTTGAACGTCTCCAGATCTCCTGTGCAGTCAGTCATGGCTCTCATAGCACCATAGCTCCTGTGGTGAGGCTGACCTAAGGGGCTTCCTGGTCCTCTTGTCCTCACAGCTTGCTTCCACCTTATTTGCAATGACACAACTGTTTGTGAAGCTGCACTTTAACAGCTTGGGTCACGGAGCTGATCCAGTCAAAAATAGCCCTTCCAAAGAAAGAAGCAAGAAGATGAATTTGCAGCAGGTGCCGATACGGCTGCTGTACTCTGTCCTTCTCTCTAGGTGGTGGAGTGTCTTGTCCCCTAGCAGCGGCACAGACAAGTCTCTGTGGCTGCAACAGTGCCAGCCCCGGGTGCTAAGGTGAAGCCAAAATGTGGCAGCAGCTTGAATTAGTGCTTGAGCTCTGAACTCAGATCACAACTTTGCAGTCGGCTGAGCTGAACGAATAACTAATGGACTGTAAAAAGGAAGAGTGCCCACTTCTCCCAGCCGTGTGCTCCTGTCACCTCATCACAGGGTGGGACTGGTTGCCTTGCTGACCTGGTGAAAAAGGATCTTTTCCTCCTACTTCCGTGTGAGTTTTCAGCTCCATCAGCATCCAGCTCCGACTCCTTTGATGGCTGCAGGGTCAGCAGTGGCAGTGGGAGGGGTGCGCTGGGAGCAAGTAACCTTTGAGTGTTGGAACAGGCTGCCTAGAGACGTTGTGGAGTTTCCTTCTCCGGAGACACTCAAAACCTGTCTGGACGAGGTCCTGTGTGACCTAATCCATGTGATCCTGCTCTGGCAGGCAGGTTGAACTAGGTGATCTTTCGCGGTCCCTTTCAGCCTCTGTCTTTCTGTGATTCTGTGGCTGTGGTCTTGGGTCCAAATGTGCGGCTGTGCCTTGAGAAGATAGTGGAGATCACACCCGTTCCACTTGTCAAGTGTCCCTGAATGACAGCCACCACCAGCAGAGGCCACAGCAGACAGCTAGGACAACAGCTGCCTCAGTCCTGGCCATTAAACCAAGTCAGGGGCAAGGAGGCAAACCCCCAGGCCAGCACATAAGCGCCCACAAAGTTGGGGGTGGGCTGTAACCGGAACGTTTTAAGCATCGGCTTTTGCAAACAAATAGCCTTTTGGCACTTTGTTCTCGAAGGCAGCGGAGAAAGATCCTGCTTGACCCAGATGTGACTTCCAGGAAGGAAATGCTTTTGCACCTGGATGGCTGGACCAGCCCCACTGAGCCGGGCTGCCTGCAGCCCAGTGAACCCTGTGGTAAAGACCTCTCGGTGCGAGCGGCGCCGCTCTGCACCCCTCAGTGTCAGAGCTAATAGTGGTAGAAGGTGCAGTGCAAGGTCTCCGTGCTCCTGGAAAGCCTCAGATGACAAGGGAGGTGATGTGTCCCAACACACAGCCTTATTGCAGTCCTACTTCTGCAAACCAAGTGAACAGAATAAATCAGAGGCTGCACCGAAGTGCAGGACGGATTCTGTGAGCTGAAGTTCACTGAACATCGTGCGACATCCTTTGACACCTTGTTTTGAAATAAAAGATCCTCTTTTTTTCCCCTCCCAATGAAAAACATGTTCCGCTGTTACTTAGATCACATATATTTCTGTAATAGCCTTTTAATGCAGAGCTGTTTTTCTTCAGGGCCTTGAGTACATGCAAATGAGAGTGAAGAAAAGAACTGAAGTATAAAGGAAGCACAGGAGCCTGGGAAAACAGAGGCGAGTGCCTGCAAAGACCAGCTGGCAAGGCACACTTCTTAGGCTGTTGGTGGAGGAAGCAGAGGTTATTAAATGCCTAGTGTCTCGTCCTGTGTGAAAGTAACTACCTTATTACAGCAGCTCTGCAGAAGTCAGAGGATGCGAAGGAAGCAACCTGTGCTGAGATAAGCGATACCAATCAGAGCGGTCTCATTGCCGCGGCTGTGATGCCGCCCGACTGCAAAAGCACAGCTTAAAGATGAGTGTCATCCTGTCTGTGTGAGCACCAGCCCCAAGTGTTTGCAGAAATGCTAATATTGCTCTGCACACAAGTCTCTCCCACTGAGACCGCCTAGAGAGAGAGCAGGGGGACGCAAACTGGTGACAGTAAGTAGAGCTGAAGCAAGGAAGGGAGCCAGAAGACCTGTGTGGTTTAAACAGGGAGCTGCTGGGCAAACTGAAGAGGAAGAAGAAAGTCTATAGGTCATGGAAGGAGGAGATGGCCACTTGGGATGATTATAAGGCTCTGGTGAGAGAATGTAGAGATGTAACAAGAAAAGCCAAGGCCTCCTTGGAATTAAACCTTGCAAGAGAGGTCAAAGGCAACAAAAAGGGCTTCTTCAAATACACAGCAGGTAAAACTAAAACTAGAGGCAACATAGGGCCCCTGCTGAATGAGGTGGGTACCCTGGAGACAGAGGATGCAGAGAAAGCAGAGATACTCAAGACTTTCTTTGCCTCTGNGTGCTGCCATTCAGCAAGATCTGGACAGGCTGGAGAGCTGGGCAGAGAAAAATCTACTGAAGTGTAACAAGGATAAATGTAGAGTCTTGCATCTGGGCAAGAACAACCCCAGATGCCAGTATAGGCTGGGGACTGAGCTGTTGGAGAGCAGTGTAGGAGAAAGGGACTTGGGGGTCCTGATGGACAGTAGGATGACCGTGAGCCAGCAATGTGCTCTTGTGGCCAAGAGGGCCAACAGCATCCTGGGGTGGATCAGAAGAGGGGTGGTTAGCAGATCAAGAGAGGTTCTTCTCCCCCTCTACTCTGCCCTGAGGAGTGCCTCTGCCTCTCCGTCCTCAGTTGCGCATGTGACGGGGGATCTCCCCTCATGCTTCCAACATTTACGTGACAGAGGCTGCCAGAGCAGACGGGCTAGGAACGGCTTTGTCTCACAGGCACAGGTTTAAACGACTAACGGTGATTATGCACTGAGATTTGCTTGGAATGAAAGTGCCACTGAAACACAGGAAGGGGCACATCCCGCACTGCAGTGATGAGAGGGTTCATCCTGTCTGACCAGTGACAGCTTTAGTGCTGCCCAGTTCACAGGGCTATAATACGCACACGCTTTTAAGGAAGAGCTCAAGGAGAAAGAAATCCCAGCACAGAAGTTTACAGGTTTACATGTCTAGTTGTTTTGGCTATGTTGTCACTGGGAGGGTCCCAGAACCTCCCCATGACTTTTCTGTGTGTAGGATGTGTTTTTTCCAGCTCATCTCCTGTTCTAGTCGAAGTGTCTCTAGGTGTGCTGGAAATTCTGGCTAGATGGACTTTGTTCTGACCGAGAGCTCTCCAAAGCACTGTCTGAGAACATTCATTCAGAGAAAACCTGAAGATTTGCCTGTGGCTGCTTTCACTAGTGTTTGTACAAGCGGTACCGCTGCCTTTGCCAGAAGGTTGGCGGAAAACACGAGCCTTGCAAGGGCTGATGTGAAAGTGTCTGCAGGCAGGTTCACGGAGGAGACTTTTCTCCTTCCCTTGATCTCTTTTACTGGTTTTGCCATGGAAAGGGGAGAAAGCGATCTTCAGCGAACACGCTCGGCAGGGGATTTCTTCTCACCACACCTCCGAATTCTCCCCCCTCCCCAACTGCTGCGTGTGACTAGACCTACGCCCTTGTGCCAAGTTGCTGCTGAAGTTCACCAGCCTTCAGATATCAGGTTGGAAACAGGTCATCAGACCACTTTCGTAATGCTGAAGAAAGCTTTTTCATTGAGCTGGAGAGCAGTTAACCAGGAGAAATTCTTTTGACTGACAGATCTCTGGAGAACTCCCTAAAAATCACTTACAGCTCATCTCAGCCAGAAAGCTCTGAGAAGCCAGGAGCTTTTTGTGCAAGGACAGAAATGGAACTGTTTGCAGCTTAAACTTCAGCAGCTGCAAGTCAAACTAGTTACAGAGGATATAAACAGATGCAATAACTTTTAATTAGTCTTTGTCTGGGTCGGTCTGTGTTTGGCCGTTGTACATCAGGCCGTTGCCTCACCTGCACTAAGGAAACTTCTGATCTTCAAAGTGGCATGAGTTGTTTCGCTGTAACTTCATAAACATGAAAAGGAACTTCACATTGAGGGTGACAGAGCTGGAACGAGTTGCTCAGGGAAGTTGTGGAGTCTTCTTCTCTGAAGACATTTAAAACCTGCCTGGATGTGTTCCTGTGTGACTTGATCTAGGTGATCCTGCTGTGGCAGGGGGATTGGACTGGATGATTTTTCAAGGTCCCTTCCAATCCCTCATGTTCTGTGACACTGTGAACTTTGCTTTTTTCAAAAATTGTAGGGAACTGGAAATTTGGGAAATTTGGGGATATTTTTCACCAAAAGTATTATCTTCATAATTTGCATTGAGAAAACTTCCACATAGTGCACATCCCCTGGGAACAGGATGAAGAGTTAGATGTTCTATCATTGAGTAAATCTGGAGCTTAGGGACATGGGTTAGTGGTGGGCTTGAGATGACTGAGCTGATGGTTGGACCCAGCGTTGAAGGTCCTTTCCAACCTAAACAATTCTGTGATTCTCTGATTTGACTGTGGGTTTTACAATGGAGATATTTGCCAGTCTGTAGAACAGAGAGGGTCTGGTGCACCAGCAGGTACAGAGTGCTGCTTTCACTTTCTTCACCACTGACCTGCAAAAGGTCCAACCAAGCAGTGGTGAATCGGACAAAATGCCCATGCAGATGAACGAGAGTTTTGCTCAAGAACATCAGGATCAAGCGTATGAAATGATGCAGTCAGGTGCTACCTGGGATTCAGAGGTGAGTCCAGCTCTAACAGGGGCTAGATATTAGTTTAAATGTCACCCTGTAAGGAGAGATAGGGAGGGCTGCCTCTACCCTGGAGGCCACTCTTGCTTTATTCTGTTATACCTGTGCTTCATAACCCTGCCACAGCCTTTGTCTTCTCCATGGTGCTGTGTGCTGCCTCTGCTTGTGCTGGAGGAGTCTGTCCCTAGCAACTTACAGTAAGCACGAACGCTCAGGGGGAGACTGCCCGAGTGGAGCTTTAAGGATGTGATAACACCGGGAGCGTTTGCTCTCTCGGTCATCACAGACTGTGTCATGTGCTCTTCTCTTTTGCCTAAGTGTGGGGGGCAGGGGGGTTGCTGCAAAGCAAACACGTGCAGGACTGCATGGCATTGTGCATCACGCAGGATGGGCTGAGAAGGCTGCGTTCATCATCAACACTGCTTAACCTCAGGCAAGGCAAAGCGTGTCAGTGTCCTGAGTCAGATCCTTTTCCAGGATAAATCCTTGCATCTCTCACTAGTCCTTGGCTGATGGAGCTATTCTCACTGCTAGCCAAACTCTTTATCCCTAAGGATGCTCTCCTCTCTCTGAACATCCACGTCACCTGTTGACTACGTTATCCCATGTGCTGAGGCATCAAGTTTGGTGCTTTTACGGGGACGGTAGCAGCAGTAACAGCATTTTCTGTCCTCAAGACTTGAACATCTGCCAAGGAGCAGCGATACAGCACTCTGCCGTTGTGCGGGCTGGGAAGCTGGGACTGTGCCAGGTTCACAGGCTGGAAAAGGAGCTGTACTCACACCCAAAGCTGATCCCATCTGGTGGAGCCGGAGCTGAGAGACTGGTTTGTTTTGGTGGGGCAGGGCCTTTCCACCTTTCTGTCCTGACAGCCTGCCTTGGATTGGCTGCTGCTCTCCAGGATGGACAGAGCTTGCTTCACCAGGGGCTGCCAAATCATGAGATAGACACTTCTCACACTGCTGCTGTCACTGCCATCCTGCACAGAACCTCCTCAGATTCCTCAGCATCCTGGCTGCATTTCTGGCCAGGATCACAGCAGGGAACAGCTATGATGGAGCTGTCTCAAATAACATACAAGAGTCGGTCAGTGCATCCACTTAAACAGCAAACTCCTGCTCTGAGGTTTAGCTTCACTTTCACTGTTATTTTAAGTTTCGATAACTTGTTTCCTGATTTCTTGCCATTGTGGCGTGCTTTTTTTTTAATTAAAATGAGCTTATGTTCTTTGGGGCACCCAGCAAGAAGGGCTTCTAGATTTCCTGGGAAAAACTGAGCCTTTCCAAACTCTTTTCTGTAGTGTTGGCCACTAATGGGATTTGGCTTCTGCTTTATTAACAAGCAGATGAGTTGATTGGGTCACATCAGGAGCACAGTGATCCTCTAGACAGTGTTGCTCTGGGTGGTTGAAAGGTGCAGCCAGACCCTTGCTGGCAGAACCAGGGTGGTGCGGAGAATTCCTCGTGTCCTGCTCTGCTCTTGAATTCTCTGGAAGAAAGTAAACTCTTTTGCTGCTGCATCTACTTATTTATATTCAGCACTTTCATCTCGTCTCTTTCAGTGTGAGTTTTCATCCCAGCTCAGGGTATGGCTAACATTCTGAAAGCTGGAGTGATTTAATTACAGCTGTATTGACAGTAAATGAGAGCGTGCTCTCGGTCACAACCCCTGCAGTTGGGATGATAAAAGAATTTCCATTACCACGCTCCTTTCTCATGTCAGAAAAGTCTGAATAAAATCTTTCACTCTCTTTGAGCAGTTGTAATTATATCAGTAAGGCTTTCAGGGGTTTAGCCATACCCCAAGTCGGGGGACTGTCTCTGCAGATACCATTCTTGCCTCTGAAAGCTGCTGTCATCAGACTAAGAAACAGCTCCTGAAAACCAAAATGATCAATATACAATATACGCTGGCATAATTTCACTCTTTGTGGAACAGCTACACGAAATACTGGGTCTAATTGTCCCCCTGAAGGCTGGCATTATACATTTGTGTCTAGGCTGTAATCAAGCCACGTCTTCAGGTAACATGTTATGACTTCAAAGGCTCGATCCAGTTGTCAAATACCCGGCAAACATGCTATGATTAAGAAATAAAAAGTATTTGTTTACTTTCATCGGAACACCTCCACTTTCTCGGCTGCCTTTGTTATGTGCTGAAGAAATTCCAACTCAGCTCTCAGCTTAACCCCTCAAATTTCAGGGTTAAGAGCTGTTTTCTGGTGGCTGCAACCTTCTGTCACATGTTCTTTACTCCGCTTTTGGCTTTCTGCTGCGGCAAGAGTCAAGGAGCTGCCTGGAAACAGCTGCCTGCAGGTGTGCTGCTCTGGAGGTGCTAGCTTACACATCTGTCCTGAAGATCTGTGCACTTCTCAGGTCACCTGGGGAGGTCCTCAGGACCCAGCTCTGCCTTGCTTGCTTATTTATTTTTCCCAGAAATGCAGAGAAGCTGGAAAGAGGGGCGCGTTGCTGAGGGCTGTGGAGCAGCTGCTGGTCCTCTCCTGCAGTGGAGGCACTCTGCCTCTAATTATTGTTAATTAATTATCGCCACACAGGACATTGTTACTGGGACTGGGACGTGACCATGCTAACTTCATTTTTATTTCATTTAACTACAAGTGAGACTGAAAAGGATCCCAAAGGGGCATTACTGGGTTTTAGCCTATTTGCTTGTCGCTGCTGTCAAGGGAAGAGTGGATGTGTTATAGGACTGTAGTTTAAAATTGTGCCAGCAGAATAATGTAGATGTTGCCCAACATCCAAGCTGCTATTTTTCCTGGAGACCTGATGGTATAATTTTCTTTTCCAGCATACCTAGGTCACACCTTCTATAAACTCTGCTGCCAAGGACGCTCTTGGACTGTTTCAGTTGTCATTAAACTGAGTTTTAGAGACGATTTTCAAAGCATGATTAACACATACAGCAGGGTGAGGGTGTAGTGTGCACTTGTTTTGGGCAGCAAGGAGCTGATTTTTCCCAGATTACAAGGGGTCTCCGTCATGCAGATGTGCCTATGAACACCTTTGCTCCTAGGAATCTGATAGCTTTCCTCTGAGGGATCTCTTGTTTGTGCTGCAGAATTCAGGCCACGGTATTTAATGGTCTGGTAAAGGGAAAGCACCCCTTGTCTGAGGTGCACCAGCAGGTGGGAACAAGGGGCAGAAGAGAAGCAAATCTCTCCGAGCAGGCTCTGTGTGCCAAAACACATGTCACCTTAGCTCAGCACTAGGAGAGCTGGGGTGATAAAGTCCATGCTCATTCCCCAAGCCAGCACAGCAGGCAGTTGGCTGCTTTATCTCATTAGCGACACGTGCACTGGTGCTCCTTTGAACTAAGGCGATGTAGGAAATGCAAACTGCGTGTGGGACCTGGCTGCCAAAGGCTCCTACCCTCCCTGCCTGCACCTGCTCCACGACCTGGGCCCCTAGGATTTTCAGAAATGCCTGATATTTGCTGATCATATCACCTGCAGAGGATGTTCCCTGTTTACTCTTCAGACACCTGGGGGCCATTTTACTTGCCAGCTGTGCACGGGCATCCTCCGTGCATGGCCTTGACTGCTCCAGCCAGGCTCAGCCAGAGCTGATGCCTCCATCGAGTGTAGGAACCAAGCCGTATGGTGCCAGACTTAGAAGAAGAAAGGAGCAAAGGGAAGTGGTACAAACACCTTTGAGCAGCTCTTCTTACATGCGAGGAATCAGATGATTATAATTCTGATGTCGCCTGTGCCGTTTTAAGTTTTCAGGAAGGTAGATTGAGCAGTTACCCTGTTCTTTAAAAAAAAAGGTTCATCCCAAGCACAATTCCAGCCGCAGCCACCAAACATTGTCTTGTGTCAGCACGTGGATGGCCAAGCGCTGCTTGTCACAGCACCAGAAGGGCAGGAGGAGGGGAAACTGAAATTCCTTTTCTAATTGCAGAAATGTTTTCCTCTCCACTCACTCTGTTTTGACAATGGGTGGTTTATGTCTGCTGAAAGAGTCAGAAGATCCTTCAGCATCTCACTTTTTTCTGTCCGACTGATGCGTTGGCAAGTCAGTTTATGAATGCTAAGTCATAAGCAGCAGGCCAGAGATGGAAAAGCCCTTATTAGATAAAGTAGGCAATGCAGGGTACAGCTCTCTGCGGGAGAACTTATCTGATGCCAGCCTGACAGTGTTCTCACCCGGCGGAAATTATTGGTCTTTGAAAGGGGTATGTAGTGAAACACATTGAAAGTGGCAGCGCAAAAGAGATCTGTCTGCTCATCGGTTATCGCAGGTGGGTACGCTGCTCCCTGTGACAACTGAGGAAGAAACCCACCTGGAGCTGGAGAAGTGCCAGCCATTAGGACAGATCACAGAGCATGTCTGATGACAGTGCCGCAGTTGCTGCGGGTAGATGTGACTACGTGACTAGTCGCAGAGCTCGGTGTGCAGGGTGCCACTGGCATAATTAGCTTTGAGAACTCTCGGAGGTCGCTGAGTTTACACACACAGTTTTATCCGATTAACTACAATTCAGCTTGCGCGCTGCGTGCCAGGGGTGTCTGTAAGCCTGTGGGGTGAAGTCTGGGACGATCACTGTGTTTCAGCAGATCACTCCAGTAGGGCTTGCAGCCCTGGTGCAGCAAGGTGCTTCGAGGCATGCGTACGTTTGAACATTTGAGAAGTCCTGTTGTTGACACTGGGACTACTTAGGTGCTCCAAGCTGAATAATTGCTTAAATGTTTTGCTGAGTATGACAACTCTGAACAAACGTGGTACAGGTCTGGAGCTTTTAAACGTCGTGTCAGGCAGAGCAAACACCGTTATCGAACACCGAGTTCCTGCTTTTGCAGGGCAAGGGAAATTTCGCAGTGGTGCTGCCGTGTGGAGAGAAGTCAGATCTGGCTGATTCACTGCACACTTACCTTTCCTTCAGAGGCTGCATCTCACCTCTTCTTTGGTAGCAGCTTTGTGTTATTTCTTACTAGGAACAAAACCCCAAAAAGTAGCTCACAGTCGCAGTTCAAATTCTTGTGATTCTTGTGCCGTTTCATTCACACTAGGGGCCATCAACGTGTCCTAAATGTATTGATCTGCTGAGGAAACTCAAAGGCTGCAAAATCCTCTGACAATTCATTTTTTGTTTCAACAGATTGAGTCAGAAGCCGGGGAGGGGCAGGGGTGGAACATTTCCACGGCTGATATTGCATTCATGAATCCAGCCTTTGTTCAGCTAGGGGCTGCTCGCTGACAAATGTGCTGCTTCCTGAAAGCCGTAACATCTCTGTCCAGTGTCCAGGTGCAGGAGGTCGGGTACAGACTGGGGCAGCCTGTTCCTAAAAAGGATTTTTTAAAAATCATTTTAAGGTCAAGAAAGCAACCCAAAATCTCAATACATAGTTAAGATCAAAAGAACTCGGGCTCAAAAAACTATCAGTCCCTTTTCATCCTTCGACTAGCCGTCTTGCTGCACTAATGAAGCCTGGCTGAATCAGCTATTATCTACCCTTTGTCATGGATGCCGTCTTTTTTTCCTCTCTCTCTGAAGTCTTCTTTATTTTCAGGAAGTCTCCTGCAAGCTATGGATTAGTCAGCTGTGTGTGTACTCAGACACGATGTCAGCCTTCTCCTCGGCTGTGATGGACAGCAGGCCAGTTTCGTGGCACTGGCAGTTGGGCAAGCATGGTGATACCCTGAATGCTGAGCTCTCGCCTATCGTTGCGTTGGGTCGTTTTAGCCTTGGATTGCCTCAAGACCCAAGCTAGCACCCATCCATTCTGCCTGCCAGTTTCACACAGCAGTTCCCAGCTTCAAAATCAGACGGAGCTAAGGCAGACGGTGGTCCTGTGGGATCTGACAGTCGCACTGAAGCACAGCGCACACCGCGCCACGGGACACTGTGAGACTTGGCAGTGCACAAGATGAGGAGAATCCACTGGAGATTGACCTACTCTGTTTTCTCAGAGAACAGAAGGTTCTTTCAGGGTGTTTTAATTAAGAGTGGGGGGACATGAGAAAAGACCAGATCACAAATCATAGACATTATCTTAGACCCTGATCATACAAGCTATAGTGCTAAAGCTGTCCTTTCCCACCTCAGTCTGATCTTCTTACTGCAAGAAGCCATTTGTCTGGCTGTCTCCTGATTCACACTCCATGAGTACTATCTACAGTAGCCTGCAGAGTACTGAGCTTGGACCAACAAATTACTCACTTACAAAGTCATAGAATCATAGAATCATTAGGGATTGGAAGGGACCTTGAAAGATCATCTAGTCCAATCCCCCCACCACAGCAGGATCACCTAGACCAAGTCACACAGGAACACATCCAGTTGGGTCTTGAATATCTCCAGTGAGGGAGACTCCACAACCCCCCTGGGCAGCCTGTTCCAGTGCTCCGTCACCCTCACCATGAAGAAGTTCCTTCTCATATTGATGTGGAACCTCCTCTGTTCCAGCTCACACCCATTGCCCCTCGTCCTATCACTAGATGACTTTGAGAAAAGCCTGGCTCTTTCTCTAGTTAAAATGTTCAAGGGTCTCGTTCTGCTGGGTGCAGCAGCTCTGCCTGTACATCTCTCTGGGCAGTTTGGTGTCTCGGAGCCGTGTCTGTCAGGGAGAAGAGACTGGTTATAATCTTTGCTCTGAAATAAGCAGATCAGACTTGTATACCTAAGTGTCCCCACTCTGGGATAGTGCCTTATCCCTTGGGCCACCACAGAGCAAAGGCAACTTCCAAAAAAAATAGCACACTGGTTTAGATACAGCCAGATGCCAACATTCCCTCTTCTTCAATCGGGTCACAACTGCTTCTCAAGTTCAACCTCAAACGGAAAACGGCTTCTTTTGACCTGAAAGTCCGTTCTCCTGCAAACACACCTTTTTTCTTTTTAACAGGAAAAAACCCAGGCCTCTAAAGAACTAGTTGATATGTTCTTACAGCTGTAGCTAAAGGACTGATTCGCAGCCCAGGCAGGATAGAGCACTCAGTGATGCTGACACAAAGGCGCTGAATTAAATTTAACCCTGGACCAGTCATGAAAATCCCTGTAGATAGAACACAACTAGCTACCAGAAATGAACTGCAACCAATGGTAAGTCAGTACAAACGATAAATTCAAATCCAAATACGTGTTTCTGGTTTGTCACACTACTGTTTTGCCACTGAATTTCTGACCAGCCATAGAGGAATGGACTCTGTATTAGGCGTCGGGAGGAGCTGAGCTGTAACTTCACTGCTAATCCGTCTGTGCTGTGCGGTAGTTGTCTGACTGTCGTGGCTAGCTGTGACAGTTACAACTTCCTTAAATACCTGCTCTGGAGGAAATCATGCATGTAGTCCTTATGTTCTCAGCAAGCAAGGGCATCACCTTTAAACACCGAGGGAGGAAAAGGATGGTGCAGCACAGCAGTCACAGGAGCACAGCTGGTAAGGAAGGGCTGAGAGCAACCTTCCACCAAGCGGGGAGGCGGCGCTTCCACTCTGCTCTCCCACATCCCTCTTTAGCCACCCTTGGTGAAAGGCATGGCTGGATGTTTCTGCCAGACTGGGATGATAGTGGCCCTACTTGTAGTTCTAAGAACTTCTGTGGTTAGGTTCGTTTAGGGGGTTGGCTTTTTAACCTGCACTGTACTCTACAGACACTCCTGGACTTCACTCCTCTGCCTGTCAGCTGCACATGACATAGTGCCCCGGGACACTGCTACGTGTGAGGCTGACCCTCTGTGGCTCCTGCCGCGGTAGTTTGGGAAATAACCACCCGCAGCTTCCACTGCAGGGATCAGTTTATGACTTTGGCTCTTTCATGGAAGGAATTGAGTTGTCTCTGTTCACACTGAAGTCTCTGAGAGTGACCCTGATAGAAGGGACAGGTGGGAGTAGTTTCCAGTGCTGAGCAAGATTCTCCGTAACTTGCCCAGCAATTGCCACGGTGAGTGTCACAGCCCCCTTGGGGACTGCATGGTTTGTGATCTTATGCACAGGAATGTTGCAGCGAAAGAGGTCAGTGTCATGGTCAGGCCCAGACTGTGCAGTGTCCAGCTGCTGCTACACCTCTGCTAGGGAGGGAGACATCTGCGGAGAAGAGCTGAGCACTTGCAGCCCGCCTGGAAATCCCTAGACATTTCACACTCTGACTGCACCTCGGGACTTAGATCTGTACAAATACAGGCATTTCTTTGTAAAATGTCTTTAGCACCTTAGAGTCGTGTCCCTGTCTGGTCTCTGTTTACTTACGTAGTCTGTTTTGAAGTTGGCTTGGGTTTTGCCACATAAAAATGAGGCTTCTGGACACAAACATTGTGCTAGGATATAAATCACTGACTTTGCTAAGCAAAGGCCCTCCCCTAAATTCCACCCTGAATCTCTTATGCTTCCTGAGTCATCAGCTGTGTCACTCCCTAGGGATCCTCCCAGGCAGGACTCTAAACCACCCACCACCTTCAAGGTAGTCTTGTCATTGTGTGTTTACTCTAATTGCTCCACAGCGTCTATTTCTCTCAAAGCTGAACAAATACTACATCTTCAGAGAGCAGACTCAGGTATCTACAGCTTCCATGTCGTAAGTGTTTCCCAGTGTGCTGTTTCTCCAATGTAAGAGTGTCACCAAGAACAGAACAGTATCTCCATTCATGCACCAATCCTGTCCTAAGTCATAAGAATATTAGAAATTGGAAGGGACCTCAAAAGGTCATCTAGTCCAATCCCCCCCCCACAGCAGGATCACCTAGATCAAAGGAACATGTCCAGGTGGGTTTTAAACATCTCCAGTGAAGGAGACTCTACAACCGCCCTGAGCAGCCCGTTCCAGTGGTCCATCACCCTCACTGTGAAGAAGTTCCTTCTCATATTGATGTGGAACCTCCTATGTTCCCGCTCACAGCCATTGCCCCTTGTCCTATCACTAGATGATGCTGAGAAGAGCCTGGCTCCATCCTCCTGATGCTCACTCTTTCCATATTTATAAACATTAATGAGGTCACCTCTCAGTCTTCTGTTTTCCAAGCTAAAGAGACCCAATCCTTCTCCCACACTCCAGAGGAGAGAACACACCAGACACCTGAGCCAATTCGGAATGCTTTCACTGACCACTGCCCATTTTTCTGCCCGGAGTTATCTACATCACCAATCGGTTCCCTCCTGATAGGATGGCATGAGGTTGTCATTTCAGTGTCCCTTGTGAGGCGCTGAAGGAGTTAAGTGCTGGAGCTGCCCCAGCGGGGAGGTGCTATGCACGGAGCTGCCATTAGATGTCTCCAGGCCCTTGGTCTTGGCAACGAGGGCAGCCAAGCGTGAGAGCCAGCGGTTGGCAGCCGCCGATGGAATTGGCCATTAATCCTCCTCCTTAGCAAGCCAGGCCAGACAGAAAGTGTTGAACTGCTTGGGGAGGAACTCCTGAGCTGCAGACTAAACTTCATGTAAGTCAAGGTCGTCTCTGATCTCTGGTGCACCTGGACCTGGGTCTAGTGCTCTGTTAGGAACAGAGGCGGGGCTGGAAATGTGCTTGAGATCAGGATGCTCTGCATCTTATAAACATGGGCCTACAGAACTTGGTTCCCAATTGATGGGGAGGCTGCAGCTATTTTTCTTTACGTTAATTTACTTCTTTAAACAAGACAATAGATTTTCTCGGTGTCATTAACGGGGATGTTTCACAACAGCAAGGCTTGCGTTTCCAAAAAGACTTTCCAAGCCAAACGAAGCTAAGCAAAGACACATTTCTGTTCTCCTAGCTGAGGCTGGGGTGGACCTTAATATGGACCACTTTGCTGTTTCCATTTTCCATATCAGTAAAACAACCCAGAGCACTGTGAGGTGGCTCACCATGGCTACCACACAAGTTAATTGCAGAGCTGGAATTTGACGAGACACTCCGTCTGGTCAGTGTGTCTCTTTCAAATCTTTCCACGCAGCCATTCTCAGAAGGGAATGACATCTCTGTTCTTGGCTGTGGGCTCGCTGAAAATAATTAAGAACAGCAGTAAGTGTTAAGATTAATGAAGGTCTCAAAGGTAAAAGACACGGATAGGAAAAACTGCAAAGTACTAATTACATTAACTGTGATCAATTAAAGACAACTCTTCCCTCCCCCTCTTCTATGAGTAGAAGAATTTTGAAGAACTTGACTCGTGAACCATGTCTGCTGGTCAGCAAAACCTCATGAGCCCAAAGCTAAACAGAAGAGCCAAAGCAACAAAACCAGACTGGCAGCAGACGTAAGAACTATTCCACCACCTCAAAGTGGAAGACTATTTCCCCACAGTGCTCAAAAGTGAGGCTTGAGGGCAGCTGTAAGTCTGTGGAAAAGATCCTCTCCCTCTATGAAAGTTCTTCTCCCTCTCTACCTGCTGCTGGTGCCTGCCTACACCCAGGCAAAGGGAGCACCCAGGCTGGAGAGGTGGACACAAGCCAACCTCATGGGGTTCAATAAGACCTAGTGTAAGGTCCTGCATCTGGGTCAAGGCAATCCTAAGCACAAATACAGGCTGGGCAGTGACTGGCTGCAGAGTAGCCCTGAGGAGAGGGACTTGGGGGTGCTTGTGGACCAAAAGCTCAACAGAAGCCAGCAGTGTGCACTTGCAGCCCAAAAGGCAAACCTGATCCTGGGCTGCATCAGGAGAAGTGTGGCCAGCAGGTCGAGGGAGGTGATTCTCCCCCTCTGCTCCGCTCTGGTGAGACCCCACCTGGAGCACTGCGTCCAGTTCTGGAGCCCTTATTACAAGAAGGATGTGAAGATGCTGGAGCAAGTGCAGAGGAGGGCCACGAGGATGATCAGAGGGCTGGAGCACCTCTCCTGTGAGGACAGACTGAGAGAGTTGGAGCTGTTCAGTCTGGAGAAGAGGAGGCTCCCAGCTGACCTTATTGTGGCCTTCCAGCATCTGAAGGGGGCTACTAAAAGGCTGGGGAGGGGCTTTTTAGGATGTCAGGTAGTGACAGGACTAGGGGAATGGAGCAAAGCTGGAGATGGGCAGATGTAGAGTGGATGTGAGGAGGAAGTTCTTCACCGTGAGAGTGGTGAGAGCCTGGAATGGGTTGCCCAGGGAGGTGGTTGAGGCCCCATCCTTGGAGGTGTTTAAGGCCAGGCTGGATGGGGCTCTGGCCAGCCTGATCTAGGGTGGGGTGTCCCTGCCCATGGCAGGGGAGTTGGAACTGGATGATCCTGTGGTCCTTTCTAACCCTGACTGATTCTATGACTTGGTCTAGGTGATCCTGCTGTGGCAGGGGGATTTGACTGGATGATCTTTGGAGGTCCCTTCCAATGCCTAATGATCCTATGATTCTATAGCACTCACACCAGTGCTGCCCCTGGGCATTCATATTGCACACGTCCATGCCGCTCCGCTGGGCAACCCAGCACTCACTCAGGTGACCACTGCAAGCGCTGGCAACCCTGCTAAGGGCAGGTCGTCACCAGCAGTGACTGGCCTGATACATTGAATTTTAAAGCCTCTAGCCACGAGCAGCTGCAGGGCACCATAGATAAATAATATTTTTCAAAATGTTCAGATAGTTGCTGAACTTCTTGTAAAAAAGAGTTAACAAAGACAAATGAATCAAGTCCTAAGTGTTGGAGATTTATGGTCTATGCGATGACCTTCCTTTGAAACATGCTGGTGTCATTCCCCTTGCTGGCTGAGCACACACGTGCACACACACTGTCTCTGCAGCTCTCCCAGACCATTTCTTTCCATATTTATGTTTTCCCCACCCTCATCTGTAAGGACGTGCCCTATCTCCATGTCTCAGGGCACACGGCGGGCTCTCAGTAAACACGCAGCGTGCAGTTCCTTTTTTCCCAAGAGCCGAAAGGAAAAGGCTGCTCCCTACAAGATAAACAAGCCACCCACCCATTCACTTCAGCAAACACGTGAAGGAAGAGCTGACCAGCTTTCTGCTGCGCCCTGCAGGTCTTCGGGCTGCCACCTTCTGTGCTGGAGACTTCCATCAGTGAAGGTGGTCTTTTGAGAATGCCCTGCTCTGGGTCACCCCAGGTGAGGTCTATCAACTCTCAGACCCTGCAGTACCTGCAGCTGGCTTCTTCCTCACACCCCTGCCAGAGAGACAAGCATCTGCCATGAAGGCAAAGTAACGTGCAAGGAGCCAGGTGTCACAGACTGCACCCCACGGGCTGTGGGAGTTGATCCAGTTCCTGTTGAACTGGTAACAAGTGGTTTCTATGGCTGATGGCTGAAATGTCTTTTAAACTAGTAGAATGGTGTGGTTTTGACTAAAAAAAAGAAATCCATTGACCTAGGGACCTTGAAACTTGTCCAGTTTGCCTCAAACTTGACCCCAAGACAGTTAAAGTCAGTTTAAAGTCCCCATTCGATTGCATCAAACTTTAGACTGACCCTTGGCAAATGTTTCAATTAATCTTTGCCAAGTTTTATGTTTGTAATGAAATCTAAATTCGTGCTAGTTTCGTGCAGCTCCTCCACCACGTTCTTCAGTGTTCTCCACCATGTTGCTTCCAATAAAGACATGTGCTCAGGCCCTAAAGCAAGAGCCTTAGACGGAAGGTAAATCAGTGGCTCCATAGGACCCACGTTTGAGAAGGATGCCACAGTAATGTCAAACCCATGGTAGTTAGTTATCAGAAGGTCCCCTAGTCGGTTTTCATCACTTGACAGTCCACCTACCCCTTAACCCTCTGGCACTGGGGAGCATCACTGGATTCACTGACTTAGTCACCTGAGGAGGGAGGAAAGAAAAGCCTATATGGCCAGAATACAGCGAATGACCCTTTCACCTGGGGTCAGCCACAGAAACAAAAAACACAGAAGAACTGGTTGCCATCAGTCAGCTGGTAGAACACAACCATCTACACGACCACTCTTTGAAGCAAATTTAGAGTAGCATAGAGCTCTCTCATCTTCCACAGAGGATGCAGAGATTTCAAATTACCCCACATATGCCACCATACAAATTAGCAGGGACAGCTGCCACGGATGAGCAGACACCTGATAATTTGCAACCCAGCAGTAAACTCTTCATGTGTTCAATCCCACGATCTCCCTTGGGACTGTAGGGTTGTAAGGTGTTCTGCAATGTTTTGGAGTGTGCCAGGCTGTCTAACTAGCACTCAGATGCTGTTAACCTCCTTTCAATGTCTTTAAGTCATCATTTCTTTTTAAGAATAAGGTCAGAAATGCAGTTCCTGCTATTTTATGTTAACTGGTGTTTCTTGTTATTCACCTGCTGACTGGAATTATTATTTCAGACTATCTTTAGCATTAGTCCCTCTCCTCACTATCAGCTTTGTGGCTGCTTAATTTCTGGAATGGTTCTGTGGTATCTCTGAGTGAGGCTAGAGGACTTCCAGATGGGCTGTGAAAACCCTTCCATCAAAAGATCAGTATTAATCAGACCCCAGCCCTTATATTTTTGTATTGCAGATGCTTCTCTCCTTCACCCCGCCAGAAACGTCTAAAACTTAACCAGAACCAAGAAAGCTTAAATCAGCTTTCAGGGACACAAGCTCTCTATCAAATCAACTTCCATTCACTTTTGTTTATGTTCTCAACAGCGCTGGCTCAGTGACACCCCTGTGTTCCCGTCCAGCGTTTACTCAAGATAAGTTTGCAAAGCACATCTGGTGACAACTTGGGTTTCCCATTTGTAGTCCACAAAGGGCCATGACATGAAGGTTGCAACCAGCTTTGGTGCCTTCTAGAGTAAAGCCTTGCATAGGCAGAAGCCACAGGACATGTCAGCTCAGGGTATCTGAGCAGAAAGGCGGGCTGCATAGCACAATGCATGTGTGAGACGTGGACAAGCTGATTCAGTGAGAGTCTAGCTTCCAAGGCAGCCAGCCGCAGCGTCACATCCCTTGGGTCTGTTCTGCCAAGGAATCTTCTGCGGCTCAGACTTCACCATCACACAGAAGTCTTCTGAGGGATAAAGCAGTAGGGTGCTCCAGTTGACCTGGTCATCCTTCTCAGCTGACACGGACATCCTTCTGCTTTTAAGTGCCATTTCAGTTCTGTGTGCAGTGTCCAGTCTGGGTTGGCACAGAACTAATAATATGGGCCAATAACTAAAGGATGAGGGTCTGTATGTTCTGCAGAAAGATGACATTTGAATCCCTCACTGAGCTGCAGTTTGGGTACCTGTCTTCATCTGGTAGTCACCTGCATATCCTGAATTAACACAGATAAGCTCGGCTGAAGAGGAAGTCCTTTCACTCAGGATTTAAAGCCACGTTTCTTGAGGAGATAGACAAATGTGTACTAAAAGCACAAAGTTATCCTAAAGAAAACATATCCCAAAGTATAAGCTGTCTTGACTGGTACATGCTCTGCAAAGGCTAGATCTGAGAAATGTGTGGTATTTCTTACAAACTTCAAACTGCTGTGTCATGTTGGAGAAGTCCTCTCAAGAAAGAATGGTCCTGATACAAGGCAGATTCTTATGTCTGACTCAGAGTGGTTGAAACAACAACACATGTAAACCCTATAAAACAATAATTAGATGGACAAGCAGGAGCAGAGAGCAAATGCAACAAGAAAAATACAGAGCCTTGGAAAACACAAAAAAGCAGAAAAAGCCTATAAATACTTGTGTCAATAAAGCAAGCCACTGGCCCTCATTTAATTAGCAATTTTTATTAACAACGGTTTGTTGACTGCTGCAGTGTTTACCTAGGGCCTGCATAAAAAGCATTGCAATCAGGGGATAGTGGCATTTTAATCCCCCTATTCCCAGTGTGGAAATGAAAGTGCTAAACTGGTCTTTTTTGTCCATCAATCAACCAGGGATAGAGAGATCACCAATCTTTATCTTTTCTTTGGGGATGGGATGCAGGGGACGTACCCGTGAGTGTGGCTGAGCTGCAGTTTGCAGAGAGGCAGGAGGTGAAATTCAGAGATTCACTGTCTCACAGAACGTTAGGGGTTGGAAAAGACCTGTAACGATCATCTAGTCCAGTCCCCCTGCCACAGCAGGATCACCTAGATCGCACAGGAACATGTCCAGGCGGGTTTTAAATGTCTCCAGAGAAGCAGCCTGTTCCAATGCTCCATCACCCTCACTGTGAAGAAGTTCCTTCTCATATTGGTGTGGAACGTCCTGTGTTCCCGCTTACACCCATTGCCCCGTGTCCTCTCTCTAGGTGACACTGAGCAGAGCCTGGCTCCATTCTCCTGACACCCACCCTTCACATTTTTATAAACATTAATGAGGTCACCCCTCAGTCTCCTCCAAGCTCAAGAGACCCAGCTCCTCAGCCTTTCCTCATCAGGGAGATTTTCCACTCTCTTCATCATCTTTGTGACTCTGCACTGGAGTCTCTCCAGCAATTCTGGAGGAACTGGAGTTCAGAAGGAGAGGAGAACCTCTCTCCATCTGCTAACAACCCTCCTTTTGATCCACCCCAGGATGCTATTGGCCTTCTTGGCCACAAGAGCACATTGCTGGCTCATGGTCATCCTGCTATCCACCAGGACTCCCAGGTCCCTTGCTCCTACACTGCTCTCCAACAGGTCAGTCCCCAGCTTATACTGGGGTTGTTCTTGCCCAGATACAAGACTCTACATTTGTTCTTGTTACACTTCATTAAATCTTACCCTGCCCAGCTCTCCAGCCTGTCCAGGTCCTGTTGAATGGCAGCCCAGTCTGCTGGGGTGCCGGTCACTCCTCCCAGATTTGTGCCATCAGCAAACTTGCTGACAGTGCACTCTAATCCCTCATCCAAGTCATTAATGAATAGTTTGAATAGTACTGGTCCCAGTACCGACCTGTGGGGGACTCCACTAGAAATTACTTTTGCCGGTGTTGTTTTGACTGTTGCACATGGATTCACAAACCAGCAAAGCAACCTCTGGCTCCCAAATCCATGTCTTTCTGCTGGTGTAGCAGCACATGAGCCTGAGGTCACGTATTTAATTTCCAATATTTGATCTCAAATTCCACTCGTTAGAAATGCAAAGTTTAGTTAACATCTAAAATGCAGACTTCCAGCAAGGAAAATCCAATGAAGATTTTGAATTGGAGGTGGGTGGCCAGGACCTACCTCACCCAAATGCTAAGTACTGGAGTTATCCTCCTTTCTCACTGTGTTGGGAGAATGGGAAGCAAGAGAGCCCCAGTGTGGGTGTTTCAGAAGGTCCTCTCTAGAATTCAGAAACATTGCTGTGTGTCTCATTTCTGTTTCTCTTAATCTGAGGTCAGACTGGGCTTGGACCAGATCCAGAAATGGCTTTAAAGAGTCACAATGAAATGCTAGACGGGGCTGTTCAGAGTGACTCCAAGGGATCAGTGCATTGCTGAGGCTTGCTTGTCCATTTCTACTCTTTCTTAGTGCCCTGTGCCAGACCCTGAGCTGCAAGTGGCAGGGAGCTGGTGACAATAGCCCTGGAGACAGAGCTTCCCCTACATCCTCTCCATTCCAGGTGAATTGTGTAGGGGGAAGCCATCTGGAGCAATGTGGCCAGATGACGTAGGAAGTGGATAGCTTATAGTCTGCAGTCCTGGCTTAGACCCAGCAGCATGTTGTCCCCATTGCAGCTGGATCTTCAGCCTGCTGTGTGGACTCAAGGTGTTCGAGTGGGGAAGTCTGGGGTGGAAGGAATGCAACCTATCTGGGTTACATTAAACCCAACCTCTAATTACAGGCAGAGACTTCTAAGCCAGACACCAGTAACTAAATGGGTGTCGACTGAAATCCTCTTCCTGGTGAGTCGGCCAGACTCAGAGGAGGCTAACGTGTGGCTGGAATGGGGTAAGGCAGCTGATCCCATGCCAGATGGGGTTCTCGTGCCTCCTCCACGCCAGCTCTCCTTGTCACCCCACAGCATGCAGACGCTGGACTTTCCAGCCAAGTCCAGTAAGGACCTGCCAGCATTTGCTGGGCTTAGGCCACCAGCAGAAGCTCCTGGCTTCAACCCAGGCTGTTTGCTCACAGGTGGTGCAACCAGGGAGCCATGGGGCCATACCCACCAGCCTAGGCATGCCTTTCGTTGTCTGGAGCCAGCGTACCTCCTGCCCCTCCACACAAGGTTACCCTCTGGGTGATGCAGAAACCTTTCTGCTTCCTCAAATGGCACAACTAGCAACTATCCCATCACAGTCACTGGCCACAGGCGATGAAAACATTGAGCTTTTTTTGGCTTACATTTTCCTAAAATTTGAAGGGGGCTGAGCTACACCGTGCTGCTGAAGCAGGCACCAGGATCACCAACGTGCTGGCTCTGTTGGGTGTGAAACATACCTGACAGCTGATGGCATTAACAACCTGTGTCTCCAGGAATGAGGAGGGATAACTCACAAGTGGCTTTAATGGGTGACCATAAATGTAACGGGTAATCTGCAGTCACGTAGTTCTCTGCCTAACCTGTCCCTCTGTCGTACACACGTTCTATTGATTATGCACAAGCACACACACATAACACACACCCACAATGTGTGTAGGTGCTTGCGAAACACTTAACAAATCACCCATGGTCTGGAAGATCCATCCCACTTGTCACTACCCTTCAGGTTGCCATTTCCATTATAGTGATTTTTTTCCAGCCTGCCTAACTTTCTTCAGCATGGCGCTTCTACACTGGCTTTTAAACACTGTGTTTTGATGAAGTTGGAAAGGAAAAATAAGAAGAGATCTTGTTCAACCACTTCCAGGTTCAGGAAAACAGAAAAATTAACTCTCCCCACATTTTTGCGTTAATAACAAACTTCTTTGCTCAGCCTGAGTGGTGATGAGAAAATGTACCTGGAGGCATTGCACTGTCTCCCAGCAAAACAAAGCAAGAAACTTCTGTAACTCACCCTGGTCCTCAGGGGAAGGGGGGGGGGAAGCAAATAAGACTATTTGCTTCCTGGAAGGAAAAAAAACCAGAACAACTTTACGTTAGGGTCTGCCAGCTCTCTTTGTAAATGTTGTCCAAGTTTGCACCTTTTTCCTTCCTGCTTTTTAATAGAAAAAGATGTGGGGAGGCTCCACCACTGGATATGTTCAAGGCTAGGCTGGGAGATGTCCTGTTCATGGCAGGGGTTTGGAACTTTACAATCTTTAAAGTCCCTTCCAACTCAAATCATTCAATGATTCTGTGATTTCCTGGCTTAACATTTGCTAGCTAGTTGTGTGGACCTGGTGACTCTATTGACGTTGTGTTTGGGGGGTCAGGAAAGGGAAAGGAAAAGGAAGAAGAAGGTAATAGGAAGAAGGAGGAAAAAGAGCTGTAATGAACGGTGAGAGTAACCAGGCTTTATTACAACAGGATATGAAAGCCACCTTCTGGACATGTAGCCAAGGTATGGAGACCTTCTAACCAACCTTGGCCTAAATGCTGTGAAACCCGAGGTGTTGGCAGCACACCCAGGACAGCAGGGCTCCTCTGATCTGCAACCATGACCCACTGTGCTCTGGCAGCAACCACAGGGCTGCCATCCTTAGCAGTGGCCTCGTCAGTAGAGGTGAATTTCCCTACCATTTGGCTCCTCTGTTTGAGCAAAATGGGACCTTTTGTTCTGTAACCGTCCCTGACCTTCATCCTCCGTTTGCCACAAGGCCACTCTGCTCCGGCGCTGAAAGTCAGGTATGTCGAGGTAATGCCTGCACCCGTTGAGCCAAGGTTTGCTGAGGCTGAGAGGTTGTTTCTGAGAGTGGGATCATGTGTGCTTTTGCCCTGTGCTTTTACTCCTCCCTGTGCAGCTGTGGCCAGCTGCTGTTGGACAGAAGATGATGGGTTAGATGGGTCTTTGATCTGACCTGGCACAGTGGATCTTATTCCTCGTATGTTTTCGTAAAGAGCAGCCTTTCCCTGTTCAGGCCTGTTACAACACA
Source organism: Rhinopomastus cyanomelas (assembly GCA_013400115.1). Taxonomy (NCBI): domain Eukaryota; kingdom Metazoa; phylum Chordata; class Aves; order Bucerotiformes; family Rhinopomastidae; genus Rhinopomastus; species Rhinopomastus cyanomelas. The sequence goes on along the minus strand of VXBP01000958.1, from coordinate 73,871 downwards.
CAAGGTGCCTGCCCACTGCTTTTTAATAGCGTTGGAAAGCCACGGAATGTCCTGAGCTCCTGCCTGGGGAAAACACAGCGATGGTACCGCTGCACCCTGCTGTTCCAGGAGGCTGCCTGTGTGGCTAGGGCAGTGGAGATCAGAGTGATCGGAGTGACTGGCTGCAGAGGCTTCACGCCAGGTTGCAGATGCTGGCAGCAGGGCTGGAGAACAGGAGGTCTGGGAGCTTTGAAGGCAGCGTGATATCAGTGTAGAAGGTATAGGAAGGGTGAGAGTGGATCGATGGTGAATTTGGGCTTTGCTGGTGATTGCTAGATTTTAAAGGATTGCCCTGGTAAGGAAGGTGTTCCTGTAAGCAGGAGCAGACTGGATTTTTTAAAAACGATTTGGCTTTCCTGGCTTGAACCATAGATGTCAATCTTTTGTGGTGTAAATTAGTCTCAGCTGATGGTTTAGACCCACCTATGGTTCATTCACATATCCTTTTGCTCCTTACTAACTTGTTTATGGCTTGTTATACTTCCCCTAGGGCTGTGCTGAGCTTGCAGTGAGACCCCACAGGCTGTGGGATTTGCTGGATCACAGCCATGCCTCATGCAGCTGAGGGACAAGGGCCCCTCAGATAAACGCCCCAGCCAAGGTGCCACAATCGCACGCTTTTCTACAGGCAGGTGGGATGGAGCAGCTGCCTGGTCCTGGGGCTGAGACGGGCTGAGACAGCCAGCACTAGGTCCCATCAAGGCTTCTGCCTCACCAGTGTTGCTGCATGCAGCAGTGCTGAAACACCAGGGTTAGAGGCAGCCACCTGAAAAGCTGGCATCACCTCATTCTCCCTAGCGCAAGAACAGCAGCATCGAGCAGGGCACAAGTCCTTTTGACTAGCGAACCATGGTCCTGTTCCAAAATGGCACTGCCTCCCTGCTAGGACCGTGAGGTGATGCTGTGCCAACCTGGGCAGCTCACAGCAGCAGTTCACAAGGGCAAACAGCCACCAGGGATGGAACAGGGAAAGCCAGGAGCAGGGGAGACAAAGTGGTACCTCCTGAGTCCCAGGGCTCCCTAGGTATGCAGGAGGTTTTTGCCAGCAGCCGTGGGATTCGGGACTGCCGGGCAGCCCATCCTGCATGCCCCGCCACTGGCCACATACATAATCCCAGGGCGGGAGCCGCGCTTGAACTGCACGTGAACCGTAAATCCCCGCTCCTGAGGCTGAGGGCAGATCCCGCTGGCACGCCTGCTGTGGCGGCTCAGCCTGGTCCTGAGCACTGCCGCCCAGAGCAGCCGTCTCATTTAAATTGCTTTATAAATGGGCCAAGGAACTCTGGCTCCAGCTTCTATCTGAGTGACAAATACACAATAAAGCGGCCTCAGTGGCTGGACGAGGCCAAACAATCAACACTTCTAAAACAGGGAGGATGCTCTTACTGAAAGGAGGTCAGCTTTTGTAATGTTTTAGCCCTTTTCTGCCCCTTCTAAGGATCCCTCCTGGAGGAGATGGCAGTGGAAGCTACATTTAGCCAGCTGCTTGCCCAGATGGTCACAATACTTATGAACACCATCCACTAGGAATAATTGTATTAAGTCTTCTTCGGATCTTATACTCCTGAGGTTTTAAAAAAAAGAAAAGAAAGAAGCAAAACCACCAAACAAAACAGGAAAACAATTGTCTCTGCAATTAATTGTTTAGCACTTCTGCATTTGATTACTGTATTAAGAAGACTGCCAACACCCAACAGGTTTTTGTAGCCACCTCCAAACACAAGAGAACAGCGATGTGATGTGACTTCTTAACAAAAAGCTGGAAACCATGTAATTGAGTCTGAGGTAGGACGTGCTGACAGGCCAGAAAGGGCATTTGAACCTGGCTACACCAGTATGCCCACGTGGGTTAACGTCCGTACTCACTAGCCAGGAAAGGTGGTCTTCCTGCTTGGACAAGAAGAGCCAGCGAACAGTTTTCAGCCTCCTGTTAAGCAGCACACATGGGAACAAATGTTTGCTCTCTTTGGCTTGCAAATTTTACATCACCTATTGCATTTCCACTCTCTTCTTTCTTTGAGGAGAAAGAAAAGAAAGCAACCACAGAAAAGAAAGCAACCGACAAGAGAAACCAATGAACCATGGCAGAGCGCTCTGCTGTGCGCACACTTCACACCCGCCTTGGGAAAAGGCAGGGAAGGGGGGACGGGGGTGGGGAGATGAGGGGCTGAATGAAGGCAGCACCACACAGTTCAGTTAAGGAACGTGCTGAGAGACAAGAGTGATGACAGTAACGTAAAAATTTTTAAGGAGACCATTTGGAAGGGTATGTGAGTTTTAAAAGCTAGCTGCAGTTCTCTGTGGAGGATCGTGAAGAGCTTGTCAAGCAATGTTATCCCACAGCCCAGCCCTCCTGCTACTAAACTCGTGCCTGATGACAAACCCATTTTACAGGCAGGGACACTGAGGCACAGAGCTGTTATCCAGTTTCTGCAAGGATAAATCAGCTTACATTCGGGAAAGATGGATGGCATTGGTGATTGCAGAGATCTGACCCTGATGATAAGGATGTTCTTGCACAAAGACATCCCTACTTTAGTGCAGCATTGTAAAAGCCAAGAGGATCTGCAAAACATCCACCCCACGCCCCAGAGTCATCAACACTTCCCAGCAACCCATCACAAGCTGTGGCAAATAACCCGTGGCCAACGAGTGTTATATTGCATACAAATTAGCTGGAAAGGGCGTGACGGGTGGTCTTGGTCCTTGTGATAGCAGGCAACATACAGAATGGCTGAAACAGAAGTGAAGACTGCTACCACCCTGTTCGTCTCTTTCCAGCAAAGTACCACTAGTAAAGATTTACAGAGGTGTCCTGCATGAAAAACATGGGGAACCACATCTGTGCTTCCCTGAGGATGTAGCTGCCCACACAATCTCCTGCTAAAGGTGAAACCAGCTGTTACTGACCCAGAAGAAACCAGCTGTCCAGTGTCAACAGTGCAGGAGCACTGCTTTCCTCCTTGTATTTGATAACTGATGTCTGAAAAGTGGCTGCCAAGGGACTGCCCAGGTTTGGGTAAGACTGTCCCTTGGCGCCAAAAGGGGGCAAGAACAAGGCTGCAGCGACATCCTAGCTGCGGCCCCTTATTCCTGCCCTTGTTAGGACGCAGCAGGCTCGCTTGGCAGAGTATGGACATGTGATCCCTGGCCAGCCACTCCATTCCTCGAGACCCCAGTGAACTGGCTTTGCTGCCTCTCTCTGTTCCGGTAACTCTGCAGGGAGCCATAGCAAGCCAAATAATTGAAGCTCCCAGTATTATCCTCCTCCTACACACAGGATTCCTGTCTCTAAAAGAGAACACAGATGAGATTAGCATCTTCTCCCTCTCTTGCTACATCAGCTTTTGATGGACAGGGAGATGCGGGACTGGGAAAAGTGTTGTATGGGCAGAGCTATGAGCCTTGATAGAAATTGTCATCAGCCATCAGATAGCAGAAGAGTCAGGTGGGTACAAGAAGAACCAGCAAATCTGATCTGCTGTGAGACACTGCCTGGAGGAGAAGGTAGCAGAGGAACATAACACAGTGTGAAGGGGCTTTACCACGACACAGTCTGCAGAGTCAACAAGGATAACAAGCCTCTGCACCCTAACCCTGTAATACATAAAATCCTACAAACTCAAGTCACAGCCTGCAGGACCGTGTAGATGCCTTAAGTTCATTTAATGTATGATTCAGGAGTAAATGGGGTAATTTTTGTATGTCTTTCACAAGGCATACTCACTTTTTTGTTAGATGTGCAGCGAGTAGGGGCTAAAGATCCAGAAACAAATGGCTGCGGCGCTTCGGTGTTCTGTGTCATCGGGTTGGTAACTGCTCATTTCATTTACTAGATGGGTTTTAACTTTCCTGTGGACAACTTGGCCCTTGAAATTCCATAAGGACTGAAAGTCAGCGAATTTTGGGAAGTGTTCTCTGGAGGAAAGTCCTGGAACTCTTACAACAGGCATCATTTTCATTTGTGCAGGTTTAGTGCTCTCACAGAATAAATAAGCGTTAACGATCCCACAACTGCACCAAAGTGCAGCGGGTTGGTAGCCCACTGTGTGCTGTATTGGAAGCCTGAGGACTTTATCTTTTGTGCTACATCTCTGTGCAAGGGGAGTTGGGAGGGACAAGCGTAAACTTTTGATTAACCCTTCTAGACACTGGGTGCCACTAGCGATTTGTTACCCCAACAGTACAGCAGCAGCCTTGCAAAACATGGCAATAAACTGTTAAAACATAGGAAGTTCACCTTCAGCCTAGTCAATTGATGTAAACAGCTTATATCCTGTGTGTCTTTGATTTCCTTCTATTCTAAGGCTCGGGGACTGAATTTCAGTGTTGAGGCATCACTGAAGGTGCTGGTTTAGAGGCTGTGTGTGCAGACTGATGAAGCGAGCAAAGCGCTTGAGCTTAGGCTTGCCCTTAAAACAACTGAGTAGCACCGGCGCCATCAGTGCTTACAGCTCACATGCTTACAGCTCACAAGCATGTATTTGACTGGATTAGTGCATGAAGTGACTGGAACTGAACACTTGCTCAGCAAAGCAGCCCTCTAAGCTATTGCCTTTGCTGCTGGCTAGCTTCCCCAAATCTATCCTTTGAAATGCAGACACAATTCCATACTCTCACATGCATACAACTACTGTGATTCCTAGCAGGGGACAGGTTCAGCCCCATGATTTTAATGGTCTATTTTAATTCTCTGTAATTGCCATCCCATCTATAATTCTGCTTTTCACTTCAGAATGTACTTGCCTGCCTTGTCCTCCATCCTTATGGTTCTGATCTTCTGTCCCAGGTTGAGAAGGAGGCTGCAATCAGTCCTTCAGTTAGTCCCTGCCTCAACATCTCCGAAGGCAGTCCAGTAAGAGCAGCCCGTCTCCACAGAGAGGCACATACAGGTTGAAGTGTGTACACAAGTTTACAGTGAAAATAAACCCCTGGCACTGACTCGCACGCTGTACCTACAGACACATTTCCACTGTTTTTTCCATCTGACTTAAAGCAATACAAATTCTGTGTAGGGTCAAGTCTTAAATGGCCAGGGGTTTGCAAGTGCACATCAAACCTTTACAAGCCGGGTTTAAATTGAAGCTGGGCTCTTGAATAAGAACCCCAGCGGAGGAGCAGGTTGCTGGGGGATAAGGAAATATTGCCGGCGTGAGATGGAAAATTTGGTTGTAAATTTGTTTGCAGATGCTCTTAGCCGGAGGTGCTCGCAGTGAATGTGATGTGCCCCATGTTTCTGCCAGCCCTAGACTGCACATCTCCAAGGTGAGAGCAGGCACACAGGCATTCTGTTAGACTAGATGGTGTGCTACAGTCCCACATGCTGGCATGTCTTTTGATAGAAGTGCCCACAAACCCCAGTTTGCCTTCTTTCTTTCCAGCTGAAGTCCACCACTGGCTCTGCTCATCCTTCCTGCAGCTCCCCCATCCTCACCCCACTGCTGATGCAGTCCCAGGGGCTGGCTGCTCCCAGGCTCCCATTTGTATGTCGCTCACATGGCTCTGCCCACTTAGAGCTGTCTTCTGTTTCCTACTGCCAAGAACCATCTCTATTTGAGACTCCCTTTCAAACCCATTATTACCAGAAGCCTTCCTCTCAACTCATATCTGCAGCTCTTCCCTACTGCTAGCTTCTTGGTCTGTGTTTTACTTTTGTCTTCTAGCGCATGCTCTGGGACAGGAAAGCCCCATGTGTACCCACCACACTGAAAAATGATGTCACGACATGCTACTTGCTGTGCAGAAGTGACCTGGAGAAAAGACACCTCATCATCTGAAGGCAGGCAGGACAGTGCCGTGATCAATTTTTAACTATTATCCTTGATTTGGGTGTTTGGAAAACTCCTGTGTTTTTTCCTACCAGTGAGGCAGCCTCCTGCGTTAAGACTAAGAGAGAGAACAGAAACAGAGGTGTGACACAGCTGTCTGCAGGTCTCACCTAATCTGCTCTCCTCTGGGCCATCTTCTAGCGTGGGTTGGAGGCCAGGCTCAGAGCAGCTTGCTGGGACAGGCTACAGAGCAGCATACAGTTGGGAAGCTATGGGTGCAGAGACATTGCACCAACCCCTGCTGTTCTGTGATTCTGTCATTGTACGACTGAGTTTAACCCAGAGTTTTGGTTTCAAATAGCTGTGCTGGGTAAGAGGGGTAAGGATGCTGAAGGGTAGCATGAATTTCTAAGGACTAGTCCATGGGCCATGTTCAACTGCTCGTATTCAGTAGGGCTCCCTTTTTAATTAATTGAAGTTTTTCTCCTTCATACATTTTTTAAGTGGCTCAGACAGTACTTTGAGCTACAAGTTTCTCATGAGAAAAGGGTTGCAAGAAATCACCATTTAACTAAATAAACATAGTTTTGGCCAATGACCCTTCTCCAAACTTGGAACCTCCTTGCCATCATTACAGCCCCACATAAACCATAGCAGTTAGCAGTCTGCTTTGGGATTACAGCGCTCCTAGCAAGAGAAACTGCTCCTGAGATCATTTAACCTCCCTGGGGAGATGACAGGAAGGAATTAATCTTCAGCTGCTAATCCACCCTGTGCTGCTGGATCAAGAATTGGCATAGATGGGGATGCCTGCATAGGGGAGCCTGCACTGGCATTTACTGTCCCTGTGTACTCCCTCCCACCTCCTCCCCAGTCTGGCTGAGGAATCAGGGGGCAGCTGCTTCAAGAAGTCTACGTAACACACTACTAAACAGTTTGTGCTGGCTGGGAAGAAGCTCTGATTTCTAGCACTACTCTCCAGTCCTGCCTGTGTCAGCAAGGTGAGTGCTACAGAAGAGCTTTCGCTTCAGACCCAAGAGCCAGCACCCTCACTAGTTTTGCTGCTATTTGCAATCTCTTGTATATTTATTTGGGACTTTTTTACTATTGCTGTGGTTATTATATTAATTAATGATTTAAATCTATTATTCAGCAGTGCTCAGGTCCGTCAGGCTTTTTATCACTTTTTTATACAGAGAGCTTGTAGCAGTAGCATGACCCTGTGCTCACGAGAGTCTCCATACTGGAAGTAGCTCTGGAACTGTTTTGTAAATCTCAGGGGGTTTTATTCTTGGTGAGCATAATGGATTAATGGAACAATTCAGCATGTTTGTGGACAATCTATGGGTGGAAACGGGGATCCACTTTACAGAGCTGAGGTGAGATTGGTCCTGGAACAGGGGCGATACCGGGGGACACAGTGACCAACCATATGGCCTGAATAGCGAGTAGTGAATGGCCCTAGCAGCTGGCCTGTGGAAAAAATTCATTTGCTAAAGAGCATTGGTACTCAGTCCCCTTCAAGAGTTGTAAATCACGAGCTCCTGTGCAGTCTGTGAGAAGGGATGGGCTGTTACCACGGATCAGACTATTCCTAACCTCACGATTGTAACAAAGGAAGCTCAGAAAGCAGTAGGTCCATCCAAATCAAAAGTCGAGGTACTGTTGATGCTGGCAAAGGCAGGGTGGGACCTAACGGACAGGTTTTTCACAGTAGAGGACTCTCCTGCAGCATTCAGGTTTTCAGCCAAGGTCTAGCTGATTCAGCTGATACCTTGCTCTTCTGCAGCTCCCACCTCACCAGGCAACAGGACCAAGAGGTGGGAACAAGGTCCATCCCAGACCCTTTCCCTGGCACAGAAGATGCTACAGATAAGAAAGCCAAGCCCAGAGTGGTGCAAAGTGGCAGTGAGGGATCTCAGAAAGGATCTCACCAGTCAGAGAAGGAGGCTGCCCACAGGGGGAGCAAAGTCAGGCCCTTCTATGGCTAAAACCAACCCTGAAACAGGCTCCTGACCGATCCAAGCACTCGCAAAGGACAAGTTTTCTTCTCACTAGCACACCACCAAATGGGATTTACAACATGGAGGTGTGAGGGGTAACAGCCCATCCCTCATACCCAACGGTGTCTGTAGACTTGCTGCTTTCAAGTTTCCCCTGCATTAATCCTCACAATAACATACCTTCACTAGGAAAACTTTGGGGAAGCGGTGGCAGGGGACTATATATGCTTTTCTCAGAGAAAGGTATAAAAGGAGCCAAAGAACATCGCAGTAAAATAACATAGGTCATTTACTCTCCCATATTTTTTTGTCAAGTGGTTATTAGAAGACAAAACCTTCTTTCAGCACCAGGAAAGGAAAATAGATGTCCCACTTCTCTCTCTCAAAAAAAAAGATAAATTCTAGTGAAATGAGGATGGTGTCATTTCTCTAACCCACAGAAGCAAAGCAGCCTTCGTGGGTCTGTGAAGGTTTGTGAATGTGCCCTTGCAGTTATTGTCCTCAACACTGAAGAAAGCCTGTTTTCCCAATGTGCAGGGTGACACAGATCACTCCTGCAAGATGCTTGTCAGTTCCCTGGTATCTCCAGCCACCTAGGTCTGCCCCCCGTGTCTGTCACGTGCAATTTTGGAAAGTTTTCTGTGGGTGACCTCTCTGAAGGTGCTCCCCATCTCTCTGAAGGTGTCATAGAGCCTCACCAATGCTGGTCCCAGTGTGGCTTGCTCTCTGAACCTTCCAGATACTGGAGGAAACCAGGTCTGCCTCTGAAGACATATGTTGTCTTCTTCGCTCCACCACAGGTAGCAGCCAGGACGTACAGAAATATACCTGTGGAGAGCACAGACTCTGACATTCTTTACTTCAGGGCTAGCATCATGGGTTATTATATTCTGGGATGAGCTACTGAGACAAACAGTACCTCAGATGACACAGCCACATGTTTCAGCTCACCTAGCAAGCATATTTCTAGCTCACCTCTTTTCCTAAGCCATTCTGCACTGCGATGCTTCTTTTTTTGTACACTGAGAATTTTCACTTGGATGAAAAATAATGCTCAGATAGGTTTAGGGTGACCCTATTCTGCATTTTCTTTTAAGGAGATCACATCCAGGTACACCAGGGCAAATCAAAAGAGCCCGCTAACACGTGAGCTGGGGTTACAAGCGCCACAAAACTTGAGCACGTCGCTGAACTCTCGTGGCAGGCAAATGCTGGGATGGAGCTCCCTGGCCACTGCAGCAACAAAGGGCTCTCATATGGCTCTGGCACCTCTGTGAGGTCTGGCAGCACACTTCAGCAAGTGCTGGTACCCGGCCATGACCTGCCTTGGTTTTGTAGGTGCTGATGACACACAGCAAGCACAAAACAGTCAAACAAAATTTCTCACGAGGGATCATTCAGACGGTTGTAAGAGATGCATATTCAGCATTGCCCTTTGGCAGTCGATTCGTGTTCCTGATCTAAGGCAATGTGGTGAAAAACAAACAAACAATCCAGCACAAGGCATAAGTAGCTGCAGCAGAACGTATGTTTCATTTTTACATTAAAAACTACTTACAGTGATAGATGACAGCGCAGCACTATCCAGAAACCAGCTGCCTATAGTATGTGTTACATCAATATTTATTTTAGTTCCAAAGAATTGTTGTTTGGGGACTTTCACTAAAATAGACACTGTAAATGGGATCCTGATGGATTACATTTTGCTCAAAAGTAACTTTACATGGGCACCTCCGAATTCTGCTTGTCGCTTGCTCGTCTCAGAGTTCTCCAGCACGCTGAAGAAAGAAAAGATAGAATGAAAATGGAGTTGGCTGCATATCTGCAGCGAGCGTTACCTTTCCTGGCAACAGAGCACGATCGGTCCGCAGTCGTAATTGCTGCCTTTTTACTCCCTAACAATAGACCCGGAATTGTGTTTCGGGGATGCGGGGTTTTCCTTTGCTGTGAGTTTCTGTCTTAAGAGGCTGTGCTTTCTCCCTCTCCCACCTTAAACCCTACCCAATGCTAGCGAGGTACCAGCTAAACAAGTGCCACACATCCAGCATATTGCTGTGCACAGGGCATGTCTCCCAAGCACATAACCCAAGCCGAGGCGCTAACAGCACTGCCGACGGTGCTAACTCCACTGAGAGCAAAGGGAGCCAAGGCTGAGCGTAGCCAGCAACAGCCTGAGCCCTGCACGCACGGTCTGCTCAGAGCAGCCAGCTGAACTCTGAGGCCGCTTCTCCAGGACAGGCAGGAGTTCAGCGTCTGCAAGCCCACAGTCTGTAAATAGAGACATTTTGCTCTATCATTAGATTTTTTGAGATATTTCAATCGCTCTTTCCTCACAGAACCAGGGCAATGTGTCGTAGAAAACACACTCAGCAGTCAGGAAACAGGAACATGAATGATTTTAATGCCTTCAAAATTTGTTCATACTTTTGCATCCTTCGCAGTGCATAGTTACCCTTTTTGACGGGCGGCACGGCTCAAATCTAGCGTGTATCTCTCTCTGTTAGAGACTGGAAACAGGAAGTTACTTCTTCGGTGCAGTCCTGTGTATTTGCTAACACTTTATTACTAGAATGCAGGAGGAATCAAGAAAGAGAAGACAACGTCTTCATCTGTAGCTTTCACTTTTTTCTAGAAGCCATTTAGAGCACACAAGGCACTTTCTCTCTCAACCCTGCTGCAAGTGATGCTGTGCTCCTCCTGCTTGCTAGCCAACTTTCCTGAGGCTGTCCTTGGGTGGACTTACCTGGGTTCTTGGGTGGGTTCTCTTACCTGTCAAACACACAGGCATCCTCGTCTACCTAGTTCCATACATATCTAATTCAGTTTCATCAATTTCTTAAATGAAAGATGGTGGTACATACTTAATTTTCCCTATAACGGTATCAGCCAGATTAATGATAACATTTAAGGCCCAGTGCTGTGTTGAGGGTACTCAAATCAGTCAACTTTGCTTTGTTACTGCTATTACTGTGATGATCAAGAATGGTTCAGCCCAAATCCTATTGGTAGACCACTTCAGAGGGTGACATGTTTTACCCAGTGTGGGCTTTCATCTCTTCTCCAGATTGACCTCTAAGTACAGAGAAGTACCAACACCCTTACTGTTCCTTGCTGAGGTCTGAGCCCTTAGGTTGCTGTTTCATGGGAAGCTAGGGTGTCATCTCCTCCCCTGGCACTGGAGAAGACCCAGTGACAAAGGCTGTGCTGCAAGGGAATCACACACAGAATTACTGATGTGGAAAAGAACTCTGAGATCATCAAGTCCAGCCTATGACCTAACATCATCACATCAGCCAGAGCATGGCACTAAGTGCCACATCCAGTCTTTCCTTAAACACTTCCAAGGATGGGGACTCCACCGCTTCCCTGGGCAGTCCATTCCGATATGCCTCTGTCGCAGCGAACGAGTCCAAGGCAGACACCTGCGGGAAGACACAGCTTTGTCTTGGACTGTTTGCAGCAGACCCAGAACAATCGCAGCCCCAGTACGAAATCCTTCATCATCTTCAGACTGCTGGCTCTAGTGATGAGCATTTCTAAGCTGAAAGTATGTCTAATCTCCCAGCAAATTTAAGAGAATCCATCTCACCTCAGAAACAAGTTTACTCAAATGTTATGATGCTTTTAGTGTTGACATTAAACCGCAGCCAAATTTTACTGGGAGGTGCTCAGTAGTGAAGAGGCTTTTCCTGCACTTGCATCATTTAAAGGTTAACAATAGAAGGGCATATTACTTAAGATATAGAACAGTATATATATATGTGGGGCTAATGATTCTTCAAATAGCAAGCACTGGAAAGGACTGTGCAGGTGTAGCCTAAGGAATGACATAAACATCAACCAATTATTTTTTCTTTCTTAGTGTAAGCTTCAGCAGCTGGGTCCCATATGAATATGTCATGACAGATGACAGTGATATGAGCAGATGAACCCCAAGGCAACCCACTATCCTGTCAAGGACAAGGCAAAGCTAGGTCCCCTAAATATGCATGGGCTTATGTCACTGACAGCAATTTACTGTTGTGGTCAGGCATCTGTAGTCTATATTCTTCCCCAGGAAGCAGACTCTAAAGCATTTTTAGACATATTGTTAAATTTTGTCTTCATTAAAGTTTGTATTCAAATGATGCTTTAAAAAGATGCTTAACTAAGCCCTGCAAGCCTTCTTACCTGTCCCATGCAGGCTATGGTCTATAGAAACATTACACTGACAAAAGAGAGGGAGAAAGGTTACTGGAATGATTTGTCATAACTGTTTACATTCTCACAATTCAGCTTACACCTGTGTTTTGTCTGGCTCTGGCCATGTGGTTCAAAACACTGAAGATGGAGGCAAACACAGAGCTTCTTCCTTTAAGGTGAGACCAGAAACATTTTTAGCATCAGTAGGATGCAAAAAGAGTGGCTAATCCATCACCTCCACTAGGAGCTGTATAAACAAACCAGCCACCCTGCGATGCTGGTATCGTACAGCCTGTGGCTTGAAAGCTTCGATCAGTTCCTCTTCTGCCTCCCACCAAAGAAAAGACTGTTGCAGGGGTACGGATGACAGTGCAAAAGCTGAGTCTCCCTCCTTATGCCTTCTGTTAGAGGGGTGGGGAGGAATACAAAGCCGCCTTTAAAAATTAAATCCTTCTTTTTCCACATCCAGTTTTCAGTCATGTTCTCCATATGAAGTACCTTCTTTGCTCTCAAGTGGTGACCAAACGCTCTCTGTGGCATTTCAAAGGGGTGTCAGTGATTTCTTATGGCAGGGATTCATATCAGGGGAAGCTGGTGTGCATACTAGCTACAATAAACCGTGCTCAATCTAATAAAAGGAAAGATGTCAGTACTGAGGTCGTAGTTAAAGCTGGTTTGGAATTTGCATCCAAAACAGGAATCAAATCCCCCTATATCAAACTTTCATGATTTAATTTAATCTCAGATTTTAGAGACTAGCTAGTTCTTGCATAAAGCAGAGATGGGTTAACACATTGCTTTCTGGCATATCTACTAATTTCTAAATGGTGCTAATTTTCTTTCAAATTTGTTTACAAAGATTTATAAATTAAACATTGCAGATGAACTATCTGATGACCTCTCAAGGTTTCTGTTGCTTTGTCCCTTGGAAATCTCAGGCACCGCTAATCATTCCTCCTGCTCCAGGGAACAGATCTGAGTTATGCTGAGTTTAGCTACTGAAACTAGTTGAGTTTGCCAGTAATGTGGGGTTACAATCCTTCCACCTCTTGCCTTTGCTCACCTGATAATAGAAATGATGGAAGTTGATTTTCAAGGAGGTGAGATGAGTGGGATATGCATGTGTGACTGTGCACAAGACGCGAAGAGCAAGTGGCTAAGCACTGGATGTATGTAAGTGATTAAGCCCTGCTGAGCCCCAAGTGCTCCAGTGTCTCTCCTGTAGAGGCAGAAGGGACTAAGACCAGTAGTGCTTGAGCTGTTCTCCTTGCAGATTTCTTCACCCTTGTCACTTTCCACTCTTCTGTGCTCAGCTTGTGCCAAAGGAGCTGTGTCTCTGGGCCAGTGCCCAGAAGCCCTGACTGTACCACAAAGCTGAGGCAAGACTGAGGGGTCCCTCCACGGACTGCTCCAGCTGGGTTATGGACTCCTGGGGTTTTACCTCGCTGGGAGCCCAGCCCTGTTTCTGCTCCCTTGGACTCTCCCCACAGCTGCCACACGGTCAGCTCAGCTGGTGGGGCAGAGGGCATACAGCACAGCTGCAGAGGCTGGATTCTGTGAGAGAGCATGGAAAGGAAAGAAGAGCTTACATGAGAAACACGCAGGTGAGAAGAACTGCCCAAACTTTGTTAGCATGCAGTTTGTTTCTCCTCGCTTAGATCCAGACCGACTGCAGAGCCAGTTTTTTCACACCCAGGCTACTCCCGGTCCTTGTCAGTCCTACAAGCCTTCAGAGCACCTCACAGACAAGCCTCTACTTATATTCCAGTATCATTGCAATCTCCATGGTTTTGTCAGTGCCCATATATATCAATTCTTATGGCTATCTCCAGCAAGTCCCTGTAAAAGACCAGTGAAAGAGATGACCAAAGATTCAGAAAACAGAAGAAAAGGGTTAGTCTGGGCTTTAGGAACAGCAGAATATAGAATTAATCCGGGGCATCACAGACATGGTCTGGAAAAGGAGACAGAGAAGTCAAGCGAAGAGGTCATATAGAAAGTGAGGTGATAGTGAGGATTTAGGCTTTACAAGATACTACAGGAGGAACAGAGATGAAAAAACATGAGCTGCCCATGCCATCTGTCAATGTTTTCACAGAAATCCCACCAAACCAAAAATATTGTTAAAAATCCTTTAAAGTTGCTCATGGCACATCCCACCAACAAAAACATTAGAAAGCCATTACAAAGTCCCTAGCCAAATCTTTGCCTGGGTTCTGAAGATCTTAACCACAGTTTCACCTTTGGCATGTCACCCCACTGACTTCTAGAACCCACAGGCTTCCTCCCTCCCTTCCCACTTGAAACCTTTAATCTGAACCCCATGTGCAAACCTCTCCTGCTGAGAAAATAAATGTAACACCATATATCCTTGGTGCCACCCAGCTCACGGGGAGAACTTTTCAAAACCACAAACTCTCCTGCAACTGATTCCTGCTCACGAGCATCCAAATTGTTTGCATCATCCACGATCTTCTTACACAGCACCCTTCCACCAGCTGCTAAGGCCGTATAGCCTGAGCCCCAGCTGCTTCAGAAGACACTGCCAAGCCACATGAATGCTCCTCTTGCAAACACAGTTTGAGCATCTTGTGTGGGAATGAAGGGAGGAGGCATGTGTGTTGTGGGTGGTGGATATGGCTGACGTAATGTGGAGAAGGTGAAATCACTCTTGCAGACAGCAAAAGCTGGCTGAGGACTACACTGGCAACATGACTGATAGGGCTCTGCTAGTGCCTAGTATAGGTGAGACACTGTATTTTTCTCTTTTCAGTAAGTTATGAGAGAAGACAGAGTGGCAGTAGGGAGTGACCAAGAAAACATAACAAAACAATACTTGGTTGTCATATTTTCCAAATTATGGCTTTGTTGGTGCCTTAAGGTCACAGCTGTTGGCTCCACTAAGGCTTTCCCCCTCCTACTTCTCTCCCCACACTGCTGTGACTATGTAGTTGTGCTTTTTTGTCATTGTGCTATACATTGGCTAGGACATGGCCCTAGCTTCTCACAAAGCTCTGGGCTGCTGCAGGATCAGGTAGGAGGGGCAAATTACCTGAGAGAGTGCAGCCATTGGATAAGCAACAGAAATCAATGGCACTTAGCAAAGTGAATCATTCGAAAATGGGTAAACTCATGCCAAAGAAGTAGAAAATATCTTAAAGTGCACCCTCTTCTCACAGTTTTCGCCATCCTTCAGTGCTACTGTGCCTGCATGTCTTAGCATTTCTATCTATTTTGGGACAATGACAATTGAACTAGGATTATTTCTTTTTAGTAGATGCTGATTGCAATTGTACCCACTTTTACATATGTGGTGAAGCTGAGTGCCCAGAAATCAAGGCTTTCAGAGTCAGTGGCTATTTCTGAAAGCATCTCTCATTACATACCGACGCAGTGCGCTGGACTCTGTCTTCAGAGCACTGATGATGCAGGGGAGGGCGAAGCAAGAGTAACATTTTTATCTTGATGTCAGTATCTGCAATGAGCATTGCTACCCCAGTCCAAACTGTGGACGTTCCCTGCTGACTAGGTGTCAGCTGATCTTACATCCACTGAGAGCTACCCTGTCATCTTGCCTTGCTCTGCGATTCCTAGCCTTGCTGCACTTCCACCTCCCTTCTGCCTTCCCTGAATTCTCCCCACTGCAATCCCCCTCTTTTCCTTGGAGCTGCAGGATACCTTCCTCTGAGCAAGAGCTCCACACCCTGCATACAGCTCTCCCAGTGGCATGCCAAAGACAAACAGATCCCCAAGAGACTCTCAGTGTTTATGGCTCCCAGGAGGCAGATGAGTCAAAGGAAGTGAGGAGTTTGTTTGGGTAAGCAGTTCTATACCTTAAGGAAAGGCAAGGTAGGAAGGTAAGGGTCCATCTTGTAATATAATTTGGAATTAAAGTTACAAGTCTTGGTCCTTTTGCAAGATCACATCAGCTAGGGGACAACAAAATAGGTAAGTACCTCCTTTTCCACCCATGGCTTAATTTTTTGCGCTGCTATAAAAGAATCAAATATGATGTTACACTATTTAATAGGGTGCAGTCTAGTTAGGATGAAGTCTTACATGGTTGGCAGCAGCTAGAGAGGTATAGAGCAGAGCTCATTTAAACAGCAGGAGCAAAACCCCCTGCTTGAAATCCAGCAGCTCTGTTTTTTCCAGAGCGGGTTGGCCAGGTGCTCTCTTCTGGCAGCCAGATCACTGCTGCCAGCCAGGCACCGTGTTCAGAGGAGCACGTCCCAGCAAATCACAAAGCTCTGAGGGAATCTCTTTGCTCATCAGATACTTGGCTTTTCTGCCAAGGTTTCCCCAAAAGATACCAGTTGTGATTATTCTGGCTACCCAGTTCAGCTTTGCTCATGTTACAAATTTTAGTTTGAAAAATCTTTAAGGTAATCCTGGACATGAATATAGCAGTGACTAGGTTAGAAATGCCCCCATGTAAGATAGAATTTGATGTCCTCTGAGAGCCAGTGGCCAAGGATGCTGTTTTCTGCAGATAATTATGGGAGACTTTAGATCAAGCCAGAAAGAACATTCATCTGCTAAATGTTACTTACAAGGTGCCAGATGTTGTGAGGGGACCACTGGTGTTACTGAGGTCCACCGTTTTGGGAGCAGTGTTTGAGCAGGCTTCCCAATTCCACTGGTGCCCCGATGTGATGGTGATAGAGGAGAAGAAAACACAACAGCATTTGAACTGGTTGCCTAGGGTGAAGTGGTTGCTGGTGTAGGAACCACCGACAGGCAAATAAAAATTAAAGAAACTAAAATTAAATAAAACGAAATTAAATAAGCCAGTAACAGTGTGCCGTAAGACAATGTAAACCAAGAGGCAATCGCTTGCGTGCTAGGCTTCCCGTCCGGCAAGAAAACATTTCTCCAACAGGAGGAGCTCTTTACTTTGGTGAGAATTTCTCAAAGGCGTAGCCACAGTTTTACTCCGACCCCCCACCTCCTCTTTCCCCTCACGCCCCCATTTTATACGAGAGCGGCAGCTTAATTGATTTGATAACAAAATAAACAGCAGCCGAGGGCTGCCCGCTGGAGACGGCAGAGCAAGGTGATGGATGCCCGTTGTGCATCACGACTTTCTCCGGCCGCCACGCTCCGGTCCCAGGGAGGAAAGAGAGGCGAAATGATCCTCTACATCCCGGTACCTCCCCGTACCCCGCATTTAGCACACCGCGGGGACGCAACCTGCTCCTGTCTCGGCACGGCTTTCCTTGCCCTTTCCCCGCAGGAAGAGCGGAGGGATGCGTTGCAAAGGGAGTGTCGGAAGGCGAAAGGCAGATCCAGTCAAGTCCTGGAGCTCTTGAGCTGAGCGAAGGGTCAGAGCCTGGATTTTCCCCCGGCGCTACTTGCGGGTGATGTTTGGGGGTTTTTGGGTCCCCTTGTTGCGTAAAACTTTGGGGGGGGGGCCCAAAAAGATAACGGGCAGCGCTACCCGCACGTCCCATTTTTCGGGGTTGGGGAGGGATAGTACCTGTGTTTATAGGCTAACTCTCCTTTCAGGGCCGTCGCTGCCGTCGCCTTAGACGTCCCAGAGGATCCCAAACGCACTGCGGAGCGAAGCTGCCTCTCCTGCCCGCGGGTTCCCCGCTAAACCGGAACCCCTGCAAATATGGTCATTGTGGGACTCGCAGCCGGGCTCTCATCTCCCACCCTCACTTCTCATCCATGAAACAATCCTCCCCCACAGCCACCCCAGGCGATAGCTGCTGACTTCGTAGCACGAATTAAACTGCTCACCATTAAGGCGCTTCACTACTTTTCTGGGAACTAACACGCCGAGTGCATTAGGGAAAGAGCCCTCTTGAAGGTTGCCACGGAGGGAAGCTGCCGTGGGGGCTGAGCTTACCCGCGGGAAACGTTGTAACGAGGAGAAGTGGTTCCCGAGCAGCCGCCGCAGCAGTAGCAGAGAAAACTATCGAAATAATCGGGCACGTCTTCCACTGGCACCACTTGCCCTTCCCGGGACGGTGCCCACGCTCAACCCATGAGGCCCATTCCTATCACGAGAGGGTCATATCGCGTGTGTGTGCCTGTCTCTCGCCATGGTTCTCCAGAAGCCCGGTGACCTCGGCCGGGGGCAGAGGGATCCTCCGCGGCTCTCCATGCGTGTTGGTGGCGGCCGGGCGGCAGGCACGGCATTGATTTGCTCCTGCCTGCGGGGATTTGCGCAGCCACGAGCAGCAGCGTGGAGTTTCCAAAGCCTTGTCCGCAGTTTCTGCTTGTTTTTCTTCCTAATTATCTTTTAAAGACTCGATGACTTCTCTGTGTATGGTTTTTGTTGGTTGGGTGGTTGAGGGGAGTTGATGGTGTTGCGTTGGTTTGGCTTTTTTGGCTTTTTTCTACTTTTGTCTGCTCTGCTCTGCAATGGGGATTTTGAGCTGTTGAACCCGAAACCAGGAACCGTGACTAATGGGGGGGGGGGCTATTTCTTCAGTATACTCTTTTGAAGACAGTAAAACTTCAAATATGGAGCTGAGGGGCTGTGAATCGGAGGGAGGGAGGGAGGAAAGAAAGCGCTGCTGGGGCTCTGCGTGATGTTCAACACACCCTGAGCCACGTACACTCAGGGCTGGGTGTGGGGCTGGGTGTGGGCCAGGGTGGGAGTGGGGACGCGCAGCAAGTAGCGAGCAGATTGCCGTATGATTTAGAGCGATGATGAGGTTTATCATTTGAACACTGATGAATTCAGGGAACATGAGAGCCGCAATTGACATTCCTAAAAACAATTAAATCGGCGGGGAGTACTGCTGGAAAATCAATACGGCCCAATGTATTACGGTTTGACTATAAACAGATTCCTCCTGTAGTAATAAACCACGAAGTGAGTGTGAAGCACCGCGATTTCCCGGCTGAGAAGAGCTCTTTTCTCTTCAGCGCCTCAAAATACTTCCCCGTGTCCCTCCCCCGGCTCCCTCAGCATGTCCTGGTGCAAAATCCCCCTACGAAATTCCCCAGCAACAAACGTCCATAACCCCGAGAGGGGAGGTAGGTATTTAAATAGCTTCCCGAATAAGTAGCGAGCACTTTTGGTCCGGGACGAAAATAAACCGGGAGTTAAGCTTTAAATATCCAGCCTTGATTTAAGAGCAAAACGCACCCTGCTGAGAGCGCTCCCGGGGTGGCCCCCGAGGGGACTAAGGGGCGGGGTGGGGAGAGAGGGGCAGGGAAAAGGAAGGGATGGAAAGCGTGAAGAAGGAAGAGGAAGAGGGATGCCCGCAGCCCCCGGGCCCCTCNTCCTGCGCCCGGGGGGGGGGGATGCCTGGTTGGTGGGAGATGTAAGGACACCCACCCACCGAGGCGGCCCCGCGGAGCGCAGCGATTTCCAACAGGGGGCGGGGAAAGCTCAGGGGAATGGGGTCGGTGAGCGGGGCTTTAAGCCCGAGTTGCCTGTCCGGGCCCCACGCCGCGCTGCCCGCAGCTCCCACTGGTGAGAGGCCCGCCCTCTCCCGGTCGCTGCGAGGACGGGAAGAGGAAACAGGCGCCCAGCAAACCCCGTGGGGAGTGATAGACGGGTGTGGGAAGGAAAAGTCCCTTTTGCGGAGCTTTTGGCTTTAATGCGGGCTTTGGCTGGCGAGCGAAGCGCTGCGCCCGGAGCCGCCGAGCGCCGGCTGCCAGCGGGGCCCTCCCAGGGCCGCGATCGTGCGGTTTGCAAAGCGACGGCTGCACGCCGGGGCCTCCCTGCCTGCGGGTGAGAGCCGGGCATAGCCAATCCCGACCCGGGGAGGCCTGTCCGGACCCGGGGACGGCCGCCGTGTGTCGGGTGAGGGGTGGAAAGAGCCCGTTTCCCGCGGAGCCGTCGTTCTCCGGTGGCTCCGAGGGAAACAGGATCCTGCTGCCGTACACTGCACGGGAGTCTGTTCCTGGCAGCAGCCGGCTTCCCTGTGCCTTCACGGGAAGAGGACACAAGATGAATATTGTTTGCACGGCTGGGACAAAATATCCAGGGCTGGCGGAGAAGGGCGGGGGGGCGGGGAGGAGGGA
>VXBP01000958.1:25609-35639 GCA_013400115.1 Rhinopomastus cyanomelas | reverse complement strand
GCCATGTAGTCTTCCCCCTTGGAGTGGGTTTTGATGCATCAGGGATACGGGCAGAGGAAGTGAAGGCGGAAAGCAGTAAGCGAGCAGCCCATGCAGCCAAGCAAACAGCGTGGCCTGCTGAGTACAAAGCACTGCTGCTAAGCCCAAAAGCCAGAGAGGCAAAAATCTATAACCTGCCCTGTACCTCTGAGCGCTTCGTGCTTAAGAACTGAAAGCAAGAGCACTGCGTCCCTCCTACTGGAGCCCAGCAGACAGGGCTGGGCAGGAGGTAAATGACTCACGTGCCCTTGTACCTCAAGTGGTTACTCCGGTGCTGCAGAACTGGCTGATGTCAGAGCTGTGGAAAGAGCAGGAGACAGGGACAGGCTCTGAGCCAGGCATTGGGATGAGGTGTGGGGTGCCACATGTCTGGACAGGCGAAGCCATGATCTGCCAGGGAATGGGAGAGCAAAAGACCACGCACGTGTCATTCAGAAACATCCTTACGAGCGTGTGCGCGTGAAGATGTCAGAGTAAGTCTTGTCTGGTTGAAGCTGAATGTAAGCTGTAGCTGGGAAGGAGTCCTGTAGATACATATGAGTGGGGACTTGGGGACATCCCCTCCCATGGCAAGGAAGCATCTGAATGAAGAGTGCAAGACAGTAGCAGATATGTCTATGGTTGAACTCGATGATCCCAGGGGTCTTTTCCAACCAGAGTGATTCTGTGATCTATGCAACTGTTTCAGGTTGGCTTGAAATGAGGTCCTTCTTCCATATGTGGTGCAAGGTTTGTGGCGAACTGATGGTGGAAGCCATTTCCCAGGGGCTTGATGGGTTTTGGGCATAGCTGATGGGTCCTTCCTTTTCACAGGACAGATACTGCACAGATATTCCACAGCTGTTTTTAGCCCTGGGCCTTGTTCACTGACTGAAGGTAGGACTGACTGAAACTGTTGAGCAACCTGAAGTTCAGTAGGCAAATAAGGCCCCAGGGTCTCCACACCTCCACAGAGGTTCTGCACAGAGCTGTCCTCTTACTAGGTACCTCCAGCATTTTAGCAGAGGGAGAAAAACACAGGCTTGTGTCATGATGATAAGATACAGTGTTTTTCTCTTCAAGCAGTTATTTATAACAAGAAGCTAAGAAAAAAAGCAGTGGCAATGGAGAAGGAAAAAAACCCTTCCCAGCTTGTGGGCTTGGCCTTTGCATTCATCCCTACCTTGTGGAGGGCTGTGGCTGCAATGTTAAGCTTTGGTTGCACTGCTGAAATTCATGGTGCTAAAAGTCACCTGGTCCCTCGAGTGCTCTTGTAAAGCACTCCAGGTCCCCATATAAAATGGCTTGCCTGTGCTTAAAACTATGTGAATTGGATTTGCTTCCAACAGCGCATAACGCCAGTTTCAGCCTGATCCTGTCTGTTTTCACTGAATTAACGCCTGGGTGGATCCAAGTCCAAATGTCTCAGACCAAAGTGTTTCAGAGAGTCCTGCTGCTGTCCCTTGCTGCCCTGAAGGCATTTTTAAATCTCCTTGGAAGAGCTCTTAAGTGAAGATGGCTAAGCCCCAGAAACACAAAGCAGAGTAGAACACTACTAAAGTATAATGGGCAAACCCTGATTGCTTGAAGTAGTCAGTAGGGACACTGAAAGGTATGAAAGCTGCTTCGGTCTGGAGCACAGGTGCACCCCAGGCTTCTCTAGTGGCCCCATCCCTCTCCTGGCAGCAGTAGCAGGTTTCAGATACCACATCCCCACCAGCTCGCAGGTCTTCTTGCAGCCAGACTTATTATACCTTTGATGTTCACCTGGTAACAGTTTGTCGAGTTGCAACATCTCTTTTTCACTGCTTCCAGAAACTCTTGAGAAGGAGAAAAGCCATTTCAAAAGTCCTGCTGCTGAGATGTCTCCAAGACTTCTACATAACCACCTAAACGATGTCTTCATAATCTTACAACTTCCATCTATGTTGCCTGTCTGGCCTTTATTTAGATTTGTAAGCTCTTCAGGGTATGACCCTGCCTTGTGTCTTGTAATGTCTTGTGGCTATCACATAAATACAAAACTACAGGGAGAAGTTCCTGGGCTGGGGTGAGATGTGGGAAGATAATACATGCTAAATTTTATCTTTCCAGGTTTGGAAGTATTGTGTTACCTGACAGCAGCTTTAGTGTGCTGTGCACTCTGTATGTACACAAGGCAGATTGTTCCTGCCTTCCCAGTAAAGGGAGGCCAAACTGTAGAAATTATCGTGGCACATGAACAGAAGAGTGATGCCAGTGATACAGGGAGGCAGGCGATGTCCTGGCTTCAGCCATGAGCTCCTTTGCTGCAACTCTCCACAGCCACTGTTCCCAAAGCCCGTGTCCTGCAGTTAGAAGAGAACAGTGCGTGTTTGTATGCGTGTGTTCATGTGAATGTAATTTTGTTTCTACATAATGTGGATTACCTTTCTTTTAGCAGCAAAGCCGTTCAGTGGTTTAGATGAAAAGAGAAATCCTGCAGCTGTTGTCTCCCTGGGAAGGGGCATGTCTTCTGTCACTTTCTCTGTTCCTTTGCCTAAGCAGTCCCCAAACACCCTTTTTCCCAGCTCAGCACCTGATCTCACCTTGAGAGCTTGTCTGCTCTCAGGGTGATGCTCTCTCATATGGGGAAAACTCAAAAACCAAAGCACAGCAGCCAAAGTCCTGCTTGGATGAATGAAAGGAGAAACAAACTGGGGTGGGTAGGATGTGGAAGTACCCCCCCATTGCACTGGGTGGTGATAAGGGGGATTGGGGAGGTGTTATACCTCCACAGCCTTCTGGAAGCCCCCCTGGCAGGGAGATTGGGTTCCACAAGTGTGAGGCACCTAACGGGCTCCCTCCTTTTGAACCCTGGTAGGACTGTTTGCCTTTACAAGTGTGAAGGCAACCTTGTCAGAAAGGGAGCTCCATTGATTTAAATGCAAAATTACCCTCCTGCAGTTCTAATTTCCCAGGCGAGGATCGTGCAGGCTTTGAAAACATGAAAGTTGTTGATGTATTGGTTCAATTAATTTTTAAAATAAGTTTGAAAGCCATTTGTTTCAAATTTGATAGAAAAGTGCTGTAGATTTTTGCAAGCAAAGAGAGATGAGCATGGAAGGGTTGTGGGTTTTGCATAGCCTCAAAAACATAACTTAAACGAGGTATTCATTTAGGACCAGGCCTCCACACAGGAATGAGAGAGACCTATAGTGATAGAAAAAGACCTGAACATCTGTATTTGCCAAGTGGCACTGGCAACAGTCAGCCAGCTCACAGAGAACAGCAGACATGTGGGTGTGAGGCTCAGTGGAGATCGCTGGGTCCCTGATGCTTTTTAAAAGGAAATAATAGCTTATGGGGGGAACCCTTTCTGGTGGCCTTGGCTCCTGTGACCCCCCTCTGATGTATGATATTTAAACAAGGAAATGTCAATATTGGTTTTCCACATACACCCTTGTTCTGTGTTCCATGAAAACTAATGACAAACCCCTCAGAGGGTTGCAGGAGAGCAGACCCCAAAACAGTTGCTCAGACCCAAATGCTGTTTGCTGCAGCAGCCTGGAAAGAAGGAAGAATGAGCAGATTGTCATGAGCAGCTGGACGACGTGCGCTTACAGGTAAATTAGAAAGAAGAGAAGCAATCCCATCCTGCAGTATGCAGTGACTCAAAGCTGCAGGTCTGATGGTTTGAATGATTATTGCTTTTTAACATTATAAATTGCATTTTGGTAGAGTGAGTGAGGATAATGTGCTGCTTACTAGAATGAAGTGTAACTCAAGGGTGTTTGTTGTAACAAAGGTGACTTCTCCGTGCTCACTTTTTCACGATCAGGTCGAATGGAGCATTTGATTTGAACCCGATGGCTATCTAGCAGTAGTTAGGAGTGATACCAATTGTACAAGAAGATACCCATAAACTGTGCCATCAGGTGTATCTTATGATATACATGTCCTCTGAGGTAGGAAAGTGTAAGTCATAGGAGAAGAGGGCCAATGTGTCTGACTCACAGTAAAACAAGGACGCAGGGAAAGTATAAATGAGGGGAGGGCTGCTACTACTAGAACATGAAGGCTCTGCCATGTGTCATAGGAAAAATAACTATATTGTGGATAATTTAAGCTTAAAGGGGCAGTGTGGTGCAACTGCGTGGCATAGAATGTGAGCTGGGGCATATACACAAAAGCAATTTAACCCTTAATCCTATACTGTCCTCATCTTGGTGTTGGTTTATGCAGGCTGGGCCTCTCTGGGTGTTACAATAGCAGCTTCAGGGTCCTCTGACATAACGTGGACTTAATCACAGTTAACCCCAGGGTATAAAGCATAGCTACACAGGCTTTACCCTGTATTGGCACCATGTTCCTGGAGGCGATCCCTTAATCAGCTCTGTGCAGATGGAGAATTTCTCTTGTATGTGGAACAGCTTTCCTGGGCAGGTCATAGCTGCTGTTCCATAAGAAGGTGCCCATGCAGCAGGCCCACTGCACTCACCAAATCTCCAGCATGTGCCTTGGCTTCTCTTAGGGCAGAGATGTCAGTGGGAACAGCCTGGGAAGCTGAGCAAGCTAGAAGACACCACGGGCCAATTTGATTCCCTTTGGTGGGAAAAGCACCTTTGGTCTGATGCATGACTGCAACAACATGATTAATGTGAAATCTCCAACTGGCACTGTGGAAAAAGATCTATCATTGGGGAGGAAAATAAATGAGTGTTGCTCAGGTATGAGTCCTGTTACGAAGCACAAGGATTGTGAATGAAGCTGAGGCCCAGCTGCTTCCAAGACCATCCCTGCTCTGTATGATTTTCTGTGTTTGAGGATGCAAATTATATGGAAAGAGGTTTTTTGGGCACAGACTGTTTCACCTTCATTGTACAAAGACCAGCACAATGCAGTCCCAGTGGCAGACGAGACTTTTGGGAACCAGTTGCACCAGGACAATCACCCAAATAATCCAGGACATCTTGGCTACAACTTAGGCCGTCCCTCAGGCAGAAGAGAGTTCAAGGCTTGTAGCACTAAGTACAATGGTATTCACAGCATGCAGTACTTCCTGGTATAGCTCAAGGAGATAAGAGATTGGGAAGGTACTGCAATAGTGCCATTAGTGCTTCTGTAACACATGAATCTTGGTTGTTCAAGATTCTGCCATTCCATCCATGTTGCTGTTGCACAGAAAGGCTGTCTCAGAAGCTGAGATAGGCTGGAAAGTGGGTGCTCATCACCAGGATGACCAGAGGAAAGGTAGCTCCTCTTTCTTTATCAGAGGACGTTTTTTGTCCACTATCGAGTGGGACAGCTCTACTCTGCTTAATGTCTGTCTTTTGGAGCAGATTTTTATGTGAAGGTGGGTGAAAAATAACCACGGATGTGAAAGCAGACTTTGCTGTGGTTGAAGAACTCCTCATGGGAACTGACTGTGAACATTCTAGGGAGAAGTGTCTCAAAACTGAGACCCACCATTGTCACTGAAAAGACTGAAATACCCTGAGCCTTGCTAGAACTTAACTGGGGCTTCAGCATTTCAGGAGAGCAAGAGGGAAATTGGGGAGTGGTGGTGGAACTCTATGTGCTTCTATGCCAGTGCATATCTAAGGGCTAGTGCCATTGTAAGAATATGTAGCAGTTGCTTCTTACAGACAAAAGAAGAAAAAATGAAGCCCCACTGAAGGCTAGGACTGATGGAACACTGAAGAAGCCCCATCTAGAAAAACTAACCTAGCTCTGCAGTTTGGTCAAGTGATGCTCAGTGTTGTGAATTTGATGAATAACACTAGTCTACATGAAGACAGGCAACTTTTAAAATGGGGTTTTAATAAAGTCAGTGTTGCTAAGGCTATCTATAAAGGTGATCTACATGGGGCTTTAAACAACTGAATGTAATGATGCCATTAATGCTTTAGACATGAATGAGACCATTGCTGGAATACTGTGTCTGGCTCTGTTGTGGTGTTTGCATGCTAAGACTAAATTGAAAAATTAATACGGGATCAGAAAAGAGCTGCAAAAGTGATTCAAGGTCTGGAAATCACATCTTATTGCAAAAGACTAAAGAAATCCCATCTATTAATTTATCCAAAAGGAGTCCATGACTTGGTTTGATCATACTCTTTAAGTGCCCTAAGTGTCTCTATGGGGAGATTTCTGATAGTAGAGATCTCTTTAATGTGGCAGACAAAAGCATAATGAGATCCTATGTTGGAAAACGAAGCTCTATGAATTCTGAGCAGAAATAGGTGCCTTTTTTAAAAAAAAAAAACAACAGTGAGGGGACATAACCACTGGAACAACTGTGGCAAGCAGTGGGTTTTGTGTTACTTAAAAGTCTTCAGAGCAAGATTGGATGCCAGGTTAAAAGCTCAGCCAGAATTTATGAGTCTGATACAAGAATGTCTGGCTGAAATTCACTGGCCCATGATATGTAGCAGGTCAGACTGGCTGATCATAATGGTCCATTCTTGGTTTTAAAAAAATCCATGAATTAGGTATTTCAAGTCTGCTGAGCCCCAATATTACTGGTGGTCTTGAAGGAATGCTTTATAAGCTGTCATCATTTAATTGTAAGCAAGCAAGGGGATTGCTTTTTTTTTCATTAATAAAACCTCTTTTCTTAGAGCTTGTTAGGCACCAGAGCTAAGCAGCTGTTAACAAACATGACAGCATTTTAAAAACCAGTTCAAATAATTCTCCCTTTTGCTCAGCTTTGTTTTGCAGTAGCACAATTTCATTAATGCTGCATCTACCCCTGCTTCTCTAGACAAAACTGCAAATTCTAGCAAAATTAAAAAGCAACCTATATACTCAGGGTAGCCCCCTTACCTCATGTCCTCATTCACATGCATACATTCATCTTGCAAGATACATTACAGGCTTTCCCTCCCCACTGGGCATAAGCAGAGCAAGGATGAAGTCCACCGTTTTCTAAGTGCAAGGCCCCTCGGCTTGGTGAAAATCTATTGTCTGTCACAGGAGCGCTTAGCCCACAGAGCTCCTGGCTTGTCTGAATGCATGGCAGGGAAAGGGAAAAGGTACTAAGGAGACACCTGGTATTCCTGAAATTATGCAAGCTATTAACCTCCTTGAGGTTGCATAAAATGGCCTCCAGCAAATGGTCAGAATGTTTTCCTTACACTGGAGGAGCAGCTTTCAAGACAGCACGAACTTTCCTGATATCTCTTTGCAAGGGGGGAAAAAAAAAGGAAAAGAAGATAGCAAAAAATCCCAGTCATGGCTCTCCGGACTCTTGAAAATCGTATCCACGGTTGCGTGGACATACTAAACCTAGGATACATTCAGTGCTTCGTTAGTCTCAGTTATCAAAACTGAAACACGAGGTGGTGTCAAGACGTGCAGCAAAGGACGGAGTATGAAGTCGCTTGGGGACTGTGCTCCCGTCGGCGGGAGTGCTCACCTCCTTCCTCTGCTTCTGAACTGCGCAGCGTTTGCGGTGCAGGCGGGGAATTGGAGGGACGAGGCTCCTGGGCTCGGTGAGCTGCTCGACGGTGCGGCCGGGACAGGGCGAAGGGAGCAGCTGCCTCCCGGGGAGCAGGCGGGGAGGTCGGCGGGGAGCCGAGCAGAGCAGGGAAAGGTGAACCCAGAGCCGAGCGAGGCACAAACCCATTAGTCGCACATAACTTGGAAAGACGTAAGTACTTGCCATGACAACTGGCGGCTCGGGCTCGGGCTGCTCCCACGTCCCGCTGCCTCCCCCGGGAGCACTTTTCCCGTCCTCTTCGCGGCGTTTGGGGAATGCAGGGCTGGACAGGCAAACCCGGTGCGGGTAACAAAAGGGAATGAAAGGAGCTCTGCGGTTCGCTTTACGTATCTAAGAAGCATTTTCATGCTCCATGATGAGACGAGATCATTCCGAGGAAGTTCACATCAAAGGGGAAAGCATCCTGGGCATTTGTATAATCGGCCGGATTTCAGAGCATGGGCAGCCGAGGGGGTGCTTGCCAACCTGGGCACCGCACCAAGGGCTGCCCCCCACCTAGCCCGGCGGCCCCAGGAAGCCCGGAGAGGGTGCCCCCCGACAGCGGACCATAACCCTGGAAAGTGACAGCAAGGCCTGACCTGGGAGGGGTGGTACAGAGACCGCGGGACCTCGGGTGGAGTGCCGGGTCACGGCTCCGATGGCCGACGCCAGAGAGCTCCCGGGGGCTCAGGAGGGCGATAACCCCCCAATGTGCGGCCAAGTGGTGCTTGGTTAAGCGGTTCCCGGCTCCCCAGGGGCCACCAAGGTACCCCGCCTCTGCCGTTTTGCTAGTGGCGACCGGCTCCCCGCTCCCGCACGGCGACATCTGCGCCGCGGAGCCGGCTCGTCGCCTCTCAGCGCGACTGTCGGGTGGCTCCTGGCCCGGCGGCTCGCACCGCCACCAGCAAGCGGGGATAAAGGGATTAAACGGCACGCTCTCTCCGTCGAGAGGCGGAGGGATAAGAAGGAGGGGAAGGGATTGGGGGGGGGGGGCACTTGACCGGCACCAGCCTCCCGTTCCTTCCGCACACCGGCATCGCCGCTGGCACCCCCGGCCCAGAGGCACTGCCCCCGGCCGGCACAGGCAACGGGAAGGCACTGGGAGCCCCTGCGGTTCCAATAACTGGCCAATGCTCAGGGCGATGGTGCTGGCTGCTGTTACTACCGAGGGTGGGATGCCCGTGGACACACTTTTCAGCCATTTTAAAGGGGCAAAGCTGGCGACTCGCCGGGGGTGCCCCGCCCACCCCCCTGCGGACTCCGCTCCGCGCCTGGAGATGCGGGGTTTCCCCTTGTTCTCGAAGACGACACCTCCCACACCTGCGGTCTCCGGGCGAATCCCTGAGTCTTGACGAGGGGGAACACCGCGCTCTCTCCGTGCCATATCCTGGGGATGCGGCACTCCTTGGAGGTGTTTTACCGTAACAGTCCCGCTGGGCTGCAGCCCCCTCTTGTCCCAGCGCCAACGCGGGAAGGAGCCCCCTGCCCAAGCATCGAGTCACGGTGCAGCCCGTCCCTCGCCCAAACCAGGACGTAGCCCCTGTTCCTGCTCGGGGATTCAGCCTTAGCGGGTGAACCGCGGCTTCTCCCCGCACCACCGGGCCTGGACGGGCCGGCCGGGCTCCAGGGAGGTGAGATGAGCCGAGCCTCGGAGCTGGCTGGCGTATTATTGTGAAAAGCGAGTGGAGAAGGCAAATAGGAGCATGGCACCGTATAGGCTCGGCACGTGACCCAAATGTGTTTATCTCGCCCCGAAGAAGCCGGGCTGCCTGCGGAGGCTAACCCTGCTCCCCAGGCACAGGCACAGCTCCCGTGGCTGGGCCCTGCGAGAGAGCAGAGACTACTTGTGTTTGCTTTTGCTGTCGCTTCGGCTCTTATCATTTGCCTTGTCATTCATCATCAGCCTCTCCCGATCTCACTCCCCTTTGCCCCCCCGCCCCGCCGCCTCCCCCAGGGTCAGTGAGGAAAAGACTGTGAATCCATCTGAGGAGCAAGACGCGGAAAGAAGGGTCGGATGGAGATGTGGCAGGGGACGCAGGGGTCTGTGTGGGGGAGATAAAAGCAGCTGCTGCAGAACAAAGGTGCTGGAGGGTGGATTTTGGTGGTGGAGCAGCACCTCGTAAACGGGAGATTTCCGTTCGCAAGACTCCGCTTGCACAGTTTCTGTCCTGCCCTTGAACTGACAAGTGAATATCTGCATCGCAACCAGAAAGAAAATCACATAGAGCCCGTCTCGGGGAGGGAGCGCCCAAAGCTTCAGCCAGTTGCTAAGTGCGGGGGGAAAAAAAAAAAAAAGTGGAATATTTCAGGTTCCCAGCGCAGCCCCGCTCCTCGGGTACGATATTTGCTTTGGGAGCCCGGCGAAACGCGCCGAGTGTTTATTACGGAAAGTGCCGGAGCTCGCTCTCGCATTTGCGTGATTAGGAGCAAGCGGAGGAGCGGCCGCGGTGCGGAATATCAAAGCGAGCCCGCCTTGGCAGGGCTCCCAGTCAGGGCTTTACTGGCACCCGCGGGATTCCGCGGAGCTGGGCGAGCGCGGCCCGGACGGCGGCGGCTGCCGCTCCCCAGGAA
>VXBP01000958.1:3100-22178 GCA_013400115.1 Rhinopomastus cyanomelas | reverse complement strand
GCCCCTCTCTGGCGGGGGTTGGGGGGGGCTGAGGGGGAGGTGTCGGCTGCGCCTTGCCAGTTGGGATTTGATAGGGGCGGTAGGAGACACGTCTCCTGTTTCTAATAAAGGAATCGGCTTTTATTGAAGGATAAATGCAGGGAACCAAAGTCGTGTGGGCTGCAGCCGCCGAGCTTCGTTAGCTGCCGATGTGACTGTGAAGATAAAGCGCTCCACAATAATAACTCCAGCGCGAAGAGCGACGGGGATGGGGGCGCGCACTCCCCGCCAGCCCCGTGGACGCGCAGTTCCCGCCAGCACTGGCCCCTCGCTCCCGCCGTGCCCCGCGCCCTTGGCCCCGGCCCAGCGGCGAAAGGTGCTCGGGGAGCCTTAGACCGTACTAACGGCTCGGCCTTGGGACTTTGCCAAGTTTCTCTGACTTAGGGGAACTCTGGGGATGAGTAATCGCGCCAGGCTGGGGCTTGGGAGGGTGGCTGGTTGGGTTGTGGTTTTTTTTGCTCGCTCGCTCTCTTCTGTTTTTCCCCTTATCATCAGCTGCTGACCCACTCACTTCGAGAGCGCGGTACTGACGGGGCAACTGGAAGACAAGGGGAATGCAGCGGGCCGGGGGAAGCCCCCCGCCCCAATCTTGGCTGCTCACCGAGCCACCCCGGAG
Source organism: Rhinopomastus cyanomelas (assembly GCA_013400115.1). Lineage (NCBI taxonomy): Eukaryota > Metazoa > Chordata > Aves > Bucerotiformes > Rhinopomastidae > Rhinopomastus > Rhinopomastus cyanomelas. Next base: position 21,523 of record VXBP01000958.1, on the reverse strand, counting down.
CTCCACTGCGACCCCGTACAGGAAAGCGCTCCGCGGCATCTCCGCGCCCATGCGGGGCCTTATATGTACTTTTGTCGGGAGACAAGAGGGCACACACGGTCGCCCACACTACACACATACCGCTGCCTCGCGCGTGGAGGTTTCTCAGGGCAGCAAAGACACGGCGCGGCCGCGCCTCACCCTCGGGAAAGTGTCGGGAAGCCGCTGCTACGCAGCATCTCGGCTTATCGCAGGTGGCGACGGCTCAAGGACGGGATGGGGCAAACTATGCGCCTGGGGGAATGCGTCCGGGGACGGGCAGGCAGCGGGGAGCCTCAGCTGTGACCGTGGCCTTGGAGGAGGGTGTAGGCGCTGCCCGTCGAGCGGGGAGGACTGGCCGAGCAGCTCCCGCATCCTGCCCGCGGGCCCCGGGAAGGGCGCGGCGGGGCCTTGCCCAGTGTGGCAGCAGGTACGGTGCCTGCCTGAGGCCTCCCCTGATGCCTGTGCGCAGGGGAGTGGGAAGCAAACGGGGGCTCGGGTTGTGAAGAAGCAGAAGCCTAGCATGGCTGCCGTCTGCAGGTCCAGTAGCTTGGTTGGGAACACCTCCACGCTTCTGGGCCCCGATACCGTCGGGGCTAATGCCACGAAGTGACCTGGAAAACTCATCATCTGCCTCAACCGGTGCTGCCGTGGGGCAGCTCCTGCGCGCTTTAGGGGTAACAGGAGGCCGGTAGGGCGGGTCACGTCCCCCACCTGCGATGGGGGAGGCGGGAGGGCAGGGCCCAGGAGCTCGCTGAGGCTGTTAATCTCGGTGCCTGGCAGGTATCTGTCCTCTTGATTACCTGCATGATTGGGCTTCCGAGAGGCGCGCTGGGAAGCGGCTCCTGCCCTCGTTTGGGTGCCACGGCGGCAGGGAGGGAAGTGAGGACGGGATTTTAAATGGCATCTCTGAACTGAAAATACTTTTTTTTAAAAAAGCAGCTTTCCAAATGAACATTTTCTGCGATAAGTGGTGACCGATCAGAATCGCTGGGGGGAGGTTGTAAGCAGACGTTTTTGCCCCAGCTTACTGTTATCTTATCTTTCACACTTGCAGGGCGAAAAAGTGGCTTATCTTTATACCCACCCCCCTCTCGCCTTAATTGCTAAAAACACTGTGAAGTGTTAAGTACAGGACTAAAGAATCTCTCCGCGTGTCTGCCATGCGAGTGAAGGGGAATAATAACAATAAAAAAAGGATCTGATTTGAAAAATGAGGGGCTTTTCCCTGGAAAAGTACACACGTGTACACCCTGAGAGCCCCTCCCTGCCCCCGCTCCGCTGCTGCTTTGATGTTGCAGGCTCTTATTTCATATGTATGCGCCCCGGCGAGCCACCCGCCTCTGCCGGGCTTCTAGTCGAGGCTCAAATCCCGCTCCGCACGTCGGTGAGCCTGGGGGCCGCGGAAGGCGGCGGAGGCCTCCGCTGTCACATTCTGGGGCGGGGTGAATAACCCCGGTGTTTATGAACCCGGGCGTGGAATTGGGATTGAAGCGCCGAGCCACGGCATCGTCTCCTCACTTTCCCTCCCCACCCCCTCCGAAACAAAACACAACACAAAAACAAAACCAGAAGGAGGACGGAGGTGATTCATCGACTGTATCCAATTATTAACATACAAGCTGTAGTCTGCACAAACACACCTTCAAACCATGGCGGTTCCCCCGGCCGCCGTATTCTGTTTAAACTGGGGAGCGTGGTGGCTGCCGTGCCTCCGCCGAGCTGCCCTCTCGCTGTTGCTCCTCCCAGGCCGCCGAGGTACGAGGACGGACCTCAGGGACCCTACCGCGAAAAGGGGGTGGCAGCCCCCTGTTGCCAGGCATCCCCTTCAAAGGCGAAGGTTCAACATCTCTTGCATCGCTCTCCGGTCGGAGCCGGGTTTTTGTCTGGCTTCGGTTCCTGACCCCCCCCCAACCCCGGCGCCCTCCCTGCTGACCCCGCCGGGCTGGAGCTGGGGGGAGGGCGTGAGGAGGGCGACAACCCGCTGTCGCTATTTTTACTCCTCTCCAGACTTGTTCGCCGCGCGCCCCCTCCCCTGCGGGGCCTTGCCAGCGGCGGCATCTCCCTACTGCCAGGAGCGGCCGGGGTTGCCAGGCCCTCCTGACACCTCCTGACCGCCTGGCCTGAGTCCGGCAGGGCCCGGTCCCTGCGGCCGGGTCAGTGCCCCGCAGCCGCCGTCTGCCCGAGGGGACAGTGCGGGAGTACTGGGGGAGGGGGTGGGGACATAGAGGGGAACACAGGCGCGCCGCAGCACACAAAATGGCCGAGGTATGCAAGTGGGAGAGGTTGGAGGGGGCAGCTGGCAGCCGCCCTGGCCTCCTCCTGTCTCCCCCCCTTTCTCTAGCCCGTCCTCCCGCGGCCGCCTCGGCGGGCTCGGCACTTTGCCTTCGCCACCGAGGTGTGCCCGGGTCCGAAGAGCGCTCCCCCCGGGCTGAGCTTCCTCGCTGGAGTCTGGCCGCAACGCGTCCGTCTGTCCCTGCCGGGCTCTCCGCTCCGGGAGGTACACGGGGCCCAGGGGACCCGCGGGCATCCGCGCTCTTTTGTGGAGCGGGTAAAAGGGTGCGGAGGAAAGCAAACGCAACTGGAGAGATTTGTCATTCGCCTTTGTAAGGAAAGATAGTGACGCTTAGTCCGTGAACCGAGCGCGTCTCGGGCTCTTCTAGGGAGAAGGAGAGAAAATAATGGATCTCCTGTCAACAGAGTAGCCCTGAACTACGAAGTGGAATTATACTACTTGGGCTTATGTAAAACCCCCCTGATTGCGCGGGGAGTTCGCATGGCGGTGAAACAATATGCTGGCACCGTGTCAGGTCTGAAAGCGCTGCAGACCCTGTGTAACGCCAATTGAGGCTTGTCTTGTTTTGTTATTCAGATTTCTACACTTCCATTAAAAACAGCCTTACAATAAGCAATGATAAAGGTCTGATTTAAGACACACTCAAGCAGGGCAATTCAGAGCTTAGGACAGTGATCTGTTATTTATAGGCTTTTCCTAGCACTCATCATCAGGCTGTCTGAGCACCTCGCTCGCATTAATTCATTTTACCTTCGCTGCGCCCATCTCCCCTCACACTCATTTCCCGTGCCCGGGTGGGTGCGGAGTGGGGGTGTGACCCCGCCTGCTCTGGTTGCCGTTTCGCGGGCAGGGGAGCGGGGTGAAGAGGGGAACAGGGGCCTGGCCTCGCCGCTTCTGACGTTTAAACCCCAACTTTCTGAGGTGTGCGGGCCGGTGATGGAGTGGGGGCTAGGGGGGGTGGGAAAGGTTTACAGTTAGAGGCGGCACTGGAGGTAAATGAGAGCCGGCATAAAGCCATCCCACTTGGAAGCCTCCTGCGAGAAGCCCATTCTGCTATTAACAATGGATTTGCCTTTACGAGGAGGTTAAGTACTTCGCATTATGGGAGCAGCCGCTTTTGCGAGCGCATCCTCGCCCGGCTTCGTGTCGGCAGCAGCCGCATAGGCAGCAGCGCGGAGCCCCGAGCATCTGTGCGGGGACCTCCCCTGCTTCCCCTCCTAAGGAGAGNGGCTGCGGAGAGGGAGTGGGGGCCGGCGGCCCGGTAATCCACAAGGCAAGAACATGCTCTGAATTTTGTGGGGTTAGCTAAACTCGGCCGAGCCCACTGCATCCGAGGGAAGGGGAAGAAGGGGAAGGCGGTGCGGAGTGCAGCCGGGCTGAGCCAGGCCCCGGCAGGACCAAACTGAAGCCCCAATGTCTTCGTCAGGAGCTGCCAGCCTCCCTGCAAAGCTCGGGGACCCAGGGAACAAAAAAGGCACAGAGGCAAACAAGCGCGGGTCTGTTCCTCCCCACCATGGAGGAAACTGCGTTCACAAAGACAGAAAGTTTAACTACGGTTAAAAATAAAGGTGGAGCGAGTTTACCCCAGGATAACTTGAAGTCATTAGGTAAAGTGAAAGAAACTCCCAACCCACCTACCCCGGCTCCAAGCACCCAGCCCCACACGGGATTCGGCGTTCGCAGTCCGGGGGAAGGGAACCGAGCGACTTTTGTGATGCAAGTGCAGGCCGATGGCAGTACGGATCCAGAGCTGCCACGAGAGACAAAGCCCAGGTCAAGACACCGCGTCTGCTACCACCTTGCTGGGAGACGCGCTAGTTGGGCTTTGCTCCCTGAAAGAAGCGATTTTAATGAGGGCTCTTTTTTCCTAGGAAAGGGGAAATAAATAATAATAAAAAACCAACAGAGGCCTTTCTTCCAGCTGTGTGCCTGTAACTCACGTGTGTTCAGTCTAATAACTTTTAATGTCTAGCCTTAAAACATCTTTATAAAAAATAATTTTACAGCGTAATAGGCCAGGTGTCCTCCTGCTTGTTATCAGATATTAAAAAAACGTGTAGGAGCTTTTTTCAGATGCGTGGCCCGCTGAGCTGGGATCAAACCCAGCCGGTTCCTGGGGCTGTGCGTGACCGGAGTTCAGCCGCCGTGTTCAGCGGTTCCTGGGGCTTCCCCGCGAGCAAACCGAGCAGTGGGAATGGTGTTTCGGTTTGTAGATGCTTTAAGATGGGCAAGCTTTTAAACAAGAGACGTAGCAAAAATGCAAAGCCCCATGGTGCCAGTTTCGTGACATCTCAACCGGGCCGTGACCCAGCTACCTATGTGTATGTGTGCGACCTGAGTATCTGGCGACCCCCGCGTTTTTACCATGGCTTAGATTAAAAACTTGTGTATATTCTTATGCGGAAAGGGAGGCTTTAGTGGGGACAACTTTCGCGAACTCCTGCATTTCTATCTTCAGAGATAAGCCGCGGTGGCGGCGGGCAGGCAGCCCGGGCAGTACTGCTCTGGCGCTGAGCGCTCGCCGCGCTGCTCAGCTCCTTTTTGCCTTGGCAGAGAAGGCTTTTGCAGCTCGCAACTTCTTCCACAGCCTTTTCACGCAGGGTCCTGGACGTGGCGATTACAATCCCTCCCCTCTGGGACAACTGTCCGCGTTAATCTCCCGGCGTTTGGCTGGCATTCGCTCCCACACGGGAGAGGCGGCGAGAAGACTCAATGCGGCGCCGGCGGCAAAACTCCCGCTTTCTCCGGGAAGGCGCCGGGCGGTGCGGGGGAGCTGCGGGGCCGCCGGCCCGCCTAGCCCAGAGGCCGGGGCCGCCCCGGGAGACTTCGCGCTGCAGGACCAAACCTGGGAGGATCGGCGGGGCTGGGCGTTATGAACGTGAAATTTACGAGTCAAGTTCACCGAGCCAAAAGTTGCCTTTGCCAAAGTAAATAGATGCAGCCGATAACTACCAACCCAGAGATTAAAGGGTTCCACAAGTCGGGCAGAATCTTAAAGCAGCCGTAGAAATGCCAGAGAGGGAGACGACGCTTCAGTGGCCTCCCCACCCCGCGTTGCCACACCGCTCACACGCGGTTAAAAAGCGCGTTACGCACTACCGAAGCCGGATCAGGCGAAAACGCGCTTTAATAACGCCCCCCCCGCCCCCCCCCCGCAGATGCAGACGTTGACAAATGAGTGGCTTTTTTTTATTCCATCCCGCTTCAGAGCTCGGAGAAGCGGACCATGGGGAAGCGCGGAAATCAACGCGACTCATCAGCGCACCACGCGGAGATGGGGACGGCGGGCGGGACCAGAGAGTGACTGGTGTTGGGGACGTGGTGGGGAAGAACCCTTCCACGGGTGGAAGCTGCAGGCAAAAGGGTCCGTGCGCACTGCGATCAATGCTGAGCGTTAAGACGGGACCCGAGGCGACGGGGATGCCCTTTGCGCGACGCGGGGAACCCGGCGACGGCTCTGGGTTGGAGGCTTGGGCTGCGAAGCTGGGAGGAATCCTGGGCGCCGCGGGCAACGGACCGAGACAACCGGCATCGAACGGCGGAGAGGCGGGGGGGGGAGGCGATCGGGGTTGCGTGGGGGCGGCAGAGCGGCGGCACCCGCGGCGGAGCCTCTCAGCGACGTCTGGCAGCGCCAGCGCCGCCGCCGCCGCCGCCGGGGTTTTGACAGCTTGGCGGAGCGGAGTGAGCGGAGCTTTATGGTAATTGCGGTTCTCCACTGGCCTTCTGGGTAGCGAGCGAGGGGAGTATCGGCAGGGCGGGGGGGCGGCTTTCCTCTCCCCGCTGGCCGGGGAGCGCGGAGTCCCCCCCCTCCCGGGGAGCCGCAGCTTGGCAGCGACCTGTGCCAGCCCGGAGGGGAGCGGGCGAGGCGAGGGGCTGGCGGCGCGGCGGAGGGGGCAAATCAATTAGTCAGGGCAAGGGCGGGAGACAGCGGGCGAGCCCTGCCTGGGCAGGGAAACGCAGCCAGGGGAGGGGGAAACTTGCTGAGGGAGAAAGCGGTGGCGGCGGCGCTGCTGCTGCTGCTGCCGCCGCTGCTGCTGGCGACGGCTCCCTCTGTGCAGTGCCTGCCCGGGGGGAGGGGAAGGGAGGGGAGGCGGCGGCTGGAGGAGGAGGAGGAGGAGGAGGGAGAGAGAGGGAGGGGGGATGCGAGGGGAGCGCAGCGTGCAGCAGACGGAGCCCGGTCTCCCAGCGGCAAGGTGAGGAAGAGCGGCTTTCCCGGCGGACTAAAGGGGGGGGGAGAGGAAGAAAAAGAGAGAGAGAGAGGAGGAGAAGAGGAGGAGGAGAATTAAATCCCCAGCCACACACACAAAGCCGCGGCGGCCAGGGCACGGGAGACGGCGGCGCGGGCGAGATGTGGGGATCGCCGCGCTCGCCAGCGCAGGAACTTCGCCCGGAGCAAGCCAGCAACATGGCGCTGCCAAACCAGAGCCGGCAGCCGGAATGAGCATCGCGAGCTGCCGCTCCCGCCGCTGAGCCCAGCTGAGCCGAGAAGCGAAGCCCTTCCCGCGGGCACCTGCCCTGTGGGCGCAGGCGGCGGTTACGCTCCTGCTTTCTCGCACCCCTTCCCTGGCCCGCTCGCGCTGTGTCAAGCCGCGGCACACACGACAGGAGAGAGGGATCGGAAAACTTTTTCTTGCCTCTCCCTCCCCTGACCCCCAACGGGGCTACGCGTTCCGAGAGAGCAGCAGGGCCAGGCGACGGTGTGGGACCCGCGGCACGGACCGCGGACGCCGCAGTCTCGCAGCGCCGGAGGACGGTTAGTGCTCCGCAGGACGGTTAGTGCTCCGCAGCGCGAACAGCTCCCGTGCGAGAGAACCGCCGTTACTGGGTCCCGCGGTGACAGGGCGGCCGGGGGGCTCCCGTGACCCCGTCGCGGGAATGTAACGCGGCGGATGAGGCACGGCGGACTGAAGTTACTGTATGAGCAAGGGAGATCGGGCGGCAACGGCGGAGAAGCGACGGAGGGAGGAGAGAGTGGGGGGTAAGAGGGAAAGGGATCTTTCGATGTGCCTCCGGGACTCCGGTGGCGGAGGGGAAGTTTGTAGGCAGTTACTGGTGTTTTGGGTGACGGGGACGGGAAACTGCCGATCGCGGTCTCGGCTCCTGTGCGCTGTGGTGGTGGTGCTGGTGTTCTCGTCGTCTCGCACTTTGCGATCGGGAAGGCGCCAGGGCAGCGGCGGCGCGGGGTTGCCGGGGCACGGGGACAGCAAAGAACGGCGGTTGCCGATCCGCGGGGCGCCGGGCGGGCCGAGCTCGGCTCCGCATTCCCCGCCGAGAGCAGGGGGCGCCTCGGGGACAGCCAGCAGGTGAGCGACAGGGAGAGCCCACCGCGGGCTGCCTTCTCCTCACTGGGAGAGCCCGCGACTCCGCTCCCCCCGCGCCGTTTCCCTCCCCCGCGACGGGGCGGTTGGCGTGGCGCACGTGGGACAGGGCGGCCCGGGGCTTTCCCGTGCGCGGAGCTGTGCTGGCGTGAGGTCCGGCGTTAAACGGAAGTTTAGTCAGCCCTAAAATGTAGTTTGAAGTTGGAAGACCGAGACGGAGATAGGCTCGGTATTTGCCATCAAAGGGCCGGCCGGAGGGGGACGGCAGCGGAGACAGCTTTGTGAAGCCGGGGCCAAGTGGGCCGGCTCTGCGCAGCATATGAGGTACGCATTTGATGTTCGCGGAGCGAGTCCGGGGGCGAGGGCTGCGGAGCCTTAACGTTCCTCTTTCTTTCTTTCTCGTTGTGCCTGTGTGCTGTCTGGGTTTTTCTCCCCCTTTTCCTACCTCTCTCTTGTTTCCGCGATGTCTGTCGGATCCTCGGTTAAGTGATTNGGGGTGGGGGTGGGGGGGGGGGGGGGGGGGGGGGGAGGGGGGGGGGGGGGGCGCCGAAAAGCACCTCCCCCTCTCCCCTGACAAAAAAAAAGCGCCCTAACTGTAGTGAGCGATGTAGAACTGACAAAGTGTGGGGACTGGCTTTAATGGTATCGCCTAGGAGCTCCTTGCAGCATTAATTCCCACTAATGAATCTTTTCCAGGAACTCTGTTCGCTGCTTTCATCTGGTCTTTGGGAGCCTGCAGCTTTTGTAGTCGTGTTTGTGTTAAAGGTGGGGGGGTGGGGGGGTGGAGAAGAACAACGGACAGGGGAAGCCCGGCCCGCACCACGTAGCCCCGTAGCAAAGCCTGGATTTTCCCAAGATTTCTATGAACTTTTTTTTCCCCGTCGCCTCCCCGTGGCCCTCCTGCGGAGGATGGCTGGGGAGAGCCCTGCCTCACGGGGCCGCTTGGGAACAAAGCTCGGGGGCGAGAGCGGGGCATACGGTGCGGGTTCTCGGCCTTCCAGTGCAGCGACCGCGCGCCCCGCCGTTGGTGGCTCCGTCGCCTCCCGCACTTCTTGCGCAGTTGTGCGCGCGTCAAGGCTCGCGGATCTCCGCGCCTCCGTCCTTCGGCCGCCGCTCTCGCCCACTTTCGTCCTCGAGACGTGCTCGCATGTCTGGAGCTCGGTGCCGTCGCGCTTGCGACACACCGGTTCATTTCCTTTCGGTTCTGCTATCGGAGCCGCTGGGTGGGTTGGGTTTTTTTTTCTCTCTCTCTCTCTCTCTCTCTCTCTCTCGGTAGCCAGCGCCGCCCTCACCCTAATTGCTTTTAGGAGGATTAGGAGAAAATTCCTTCCCCCCCCATGTCGCCTGCTCCCCCCTCCGGGTTGCCTTCTCGCGCCGGGGTTGCACTTTATCCCTGGTGCAGTTCTTTGAATTGCTGTCACAAATAGGTGACTCAGAGTTAATTAGGAAGTATGCACCGGATCAATGGGCTGCACAGCTCATTAGTTATTCCCCAGCCTTTTGCAGCGTTGGACCTCCGGCTCCTCGCCCCCTATACCTTTTTAATTCACGTCCCAGTGGGCTGTCAGGGACTAGGGAGCAATTCGGGTGAGGCGGGAGCTGGGTGAGAAGGGGCGTGATTAATACATTGAAGTTGCCCAGGGTTGGGAGGTTGACTGTGGACGGAGTGGCCGGGTCCCCTCTTCCCGCAGCCCCTCCCGCCCCGGCTATCAAACCTGTCGCCCGGCTTTTTCTGTGGTGGGCTCTCGCCCACCCCGAGGTCCGAGGGACGAGCCCTGAATGTTACCAAAAACAAACAGGCACCAGAAAAAAAAGAAATGTGTGTTTATTGGAGCGTATGCTGAGAGAGCAGACAAAATCTCATTTGTCAGGCATGAAGGTGGGCTGTGTGGAAGGCTATAAATACACCGGGGAGGATTGTATCGCGGTCACTTTTCTGTTCTTTGCCATTTCTAAGGTGAGTGGCGAAGGCTGAGGGACCGGGCAGGGGCTTCTCCTGGTATTGTTTGTCCGTCTGTGATAGATCAGTCTAGACAGCCGCTGAGGCTCCCTGCGAGCTCAGGAACTGGAGCCTGAAAGGGAGAGTGGGGGAGTCGGAGAGGAAAAGGTCACCGCGATATTTTTTTTTTTTCTTTTTTTTCTTTTGGTGGCGATGGTTGTTAACCCTTCAAGCTGAGAAGGGATCTTGGCTGGCTGCTGTGGCCTGGAAGGATGCGGGAGCAGTAGCAGTCGCAGCAGGGATGCTGCCGGAGCAGAGGGTGCAGGGTAGCACGCCCCAGGTCCCCACCGCTACCCATCCATCTAATGGCTTTATAAAAGCTGTTTCCCACAACAGGAAGAGAGTTCACCAGACGAGCACGAGATTATTTTTGTTCCCAGGAATCTCCTCTCTCAGGAAACTCCAAGGAGTGCTTGGAAGGAGGGTCAGGCGGCTGCAGGCCAAGAAATTCACCACAGCCCCTCAGGCTCAGTGGGGCCTTGAGGGTGCTGAGCAGCAGTCCTGGCAGCAGGACACTCCTGGCAACTCCCGGGCCCCAGTTGTGTCCCACTCCCCGTTCCCCGTGGGTTGCAGTGAAAATCCTGCAATGTAGGTTCCGGGTGCCACGAGGGGAGCAAGTTTCTGTGAATGCTTTCAGGTCCTGTGGTGTCCTCCCCTTGGCAGCTCGTTGGCTTTCACCCCGTGGGGCCTTGCATGTGCTCGAAGTGTGGGGCAGCCTTAGCTCCAGTCTGTGTAGGCAGAAGCTGGGTATACCTGCTTTGAGGGGTTTGGGAGCCCACGGGGCCACACAGACCTACCTGGTGGGTCACAAGGAAAGGTGGAGACCAGGGAGTGCATGGGGTGAGTTGGGGGTTATCCACGGCTCCTGCGTGTGGGTGTACTTCCTTTTGTACTGAGACGTCCTCCGTGGTGGATGAGATGCGATCGTGGTGTGCAAGCCTGGGCGGTACAGATTAAAAGCAGTTAAAGCTTTACAGCAATAGATAAAAGCTGGTTTTGTTGGATTTGCCTGCAGCACAGACCATTCTAATTTCTCTTTGTCTGAGCCCTGATTCTGGGCGCTACAGCCTTATTGGAAATACTCCTGAGTGATCCATGCAGCCAGGGCAGAAGGCAGCTCAGTGCTTATTTACACGTCACATCTAAATACATCTCTAATTAGATAGAAGCAATGCCGGAAATGGCAGATTTGTTGCATATCTAATAGAGACCAGTGCAAACAGACTCAGCAGGGTTTCCCTCTCTTCCACTTCTCCCCCCGCCCCCCCAAAAAAGACCATTAAGATCAAGCTAGTAATCTGAGTCCAAACAGCAATGACTTCTCCCATTTGAGTGCATTATGAACCACGTTGTCGAATGTCTGTATTCTAATATGTAAAGCAATACTTAGGATGTGTCAATGCCCAAATATGGACTGGGTCTTGAAACAATACTGGTGCCTTGGCTTTATTCCTGCTCTGGTGGACAATCCAGGCTCCGTGTCACGCACTATATCTGCCTTTACCAGCATGTGCTGAGAGCTGAAGTGCTTCAGGTAGTTTGAAATTGTTGTCCATTTTTCCTCCTAATAATTCACTTAAGATTTATAAAGACGCCAGGGTCCTCTAACAGGGATGTCAAAGGCAAGATGACTGAGCTCCTGAGACTCCTGTACGGTCCACACAAGCAAACTTTCAGGGTCTGTGCAGCTGTGAGACCGCACAAAGTTGTTGACATGCTTTCAGGTCTCCGTTTGCAGAGAAAATGGACCCAGGCCACCACAGCCCAAAATAATGAGTGCTATGCATACCAAACTAGTTTTAGCAATCTGTGGCCATCATTTAAAAGGTCTCTCAACTCTGACCGGTGAGCAGCCTGTGCAGTGATGGGCAAAAGGCCCTACTCCAGCTCAGGTTGTAGTTCTAGCAGCATTGTTGACCTCGGACTAAATGTGGCTCAGAGTAAATTGGTGTTTGGCATGGAGCAGTGGGCTCCAATTTCCACATGTCTTGACAAAGGTACAGGCTCTTACCGGGACTCTGCAGTGTAGCAGGGTTGCACAGGTGATATGCAATACACTATCTTTCCCTCGAATGCCTCAATAGATCACATTTTAGTGTGGGTTTAGAAAGAGCAGCATGAAGCCAAGTTTAATATTTCCTCCTTAGGCTGGTGTCGCTTTGGAAATAATTGATGGCTGGAGTGGGACTGCGCCTGTCTTTGTCGGTTTTGCAATAATCTGAGTGGCGGAGGTGAGCCGGGCTAAGCCTTTCCAACGATGCTGAGCAGCTCTTGCTGACTCTTGAGTATGTGCGTGTGTGCGTGAGGGAGGCAGCGCCGAGGCCTGGGCTGCAGACAGGGGGAGTTCCTCTGGCCGTGAGCAGCTCCCTTTAATCCTCCTGGCATTTCGCAGAAAGAGTCGCTGTTCAGAAGCGACTTGACTCTCTGACCCGCTGGGATACTGACGCTGTGGCGGGTAGGGGCATCTCTTCCAGGGGAGTGCATCTTTACTGGGGAGCTCTCCGTAGCAGGCAGCCAGCATACTTTTGAATGACTGAGCAGATGAGGTGGGGATGGAAAAGAGGGGGCCAAGAACTCGTTGCAAATGTGGATTTAGGAAAGTTCTGTGGCTTTCCAGTAGGGAATTCATTTTTCCTTGTTTGCTGGATAGCAGTTCTTGGCTGAGTGAAGCCTTTTTTCCTCTCCTGTCTTCCACTGCTGGAAAAGTTTTCGAGTGAGTGAATGCTTCAGCACCTGCCCTCTGTTTACCTCAACTGTTGTCAGAATTGTTTGGGACTCACCATCATCATGCAAGCACTTCTCACACCCCAAACCTACCTTGTGAGCTAATAGGTTTGGTGCCATGTGATTAGACATGCAAGGAAGCCCGTTTGGATAAGATCCTGACAGCATGAAATATAATTTGTGATCTGAAAGACAGTTTCCAGTATAATCTCATTATGCACCACAGACTCACAGTGTTATTTTGTAGAAGGCGGACAATGATCAATTTACATTGACCTGGGGCTGGGCGAGCTTTTAGATGGTAATTGCCATATTGATTTGCATGCAAAAAGAAGACCTGCTAAAATTAAAGACCGGAAGCTAAATTAAACTAAATTTATTGTCTAGGTGCAAACTAAAAGACTTGTTAAAGTCTAGGGTGGACTTGGAAAGTGGTGAAATTCAGAGAAAAACGATTCTTATCCTGATTGCTCCGGAAAATAAGTCCATGATGGAGACCAGGGCTGCAAAGACCCCATTGTGAGTAGAGGCACACAAGCCGAGGCTGTTCCGTGTAAGCGCTGACTCTCTAAACAATTGGAGAATAAAATATCTCCTCTGTCCAATGAAAATCTTGGCCTGAATGTTGGGATTGTCGTGCTAAGGAAAACAAAGCTTTATTTGGATAAGACAATTAAAGTGGAAAGCACAGAATCCATCAGCCACACTGGGAATGGCTCATATAAAGAGCTGAGTGTGTTCAACAGCGCTGGGGAAAGGGGGTGGCCTGGAGCTGTACTCCTCGTCCGAGCCCACACCAGGAAAGCCAGGCATTGTGCTTCCTCTGCCTGCTCCTTGGCCAAGAGGGGTGAGAGTGCTCCCAGCCAAACACACTTTCCTTTCCACAGCTCCTGCTGCCCTCAAAGAAGTCTCCCACTGTTGGGAGCTCTCTGACAGAGTCATTCCCCATGACCCCTCTGTATAGACCACAGTGTGGTTGCAGTGTGGCAGTGCTGTCTGTTCTTTCTCAGATCGTGTTTATCTGCATTTTCAGCTGGAGTAGCTCTTACTCTTACCCCAGGTGTTCATTTAATGCTTTGGAATACTTCACCTAGGGGCCTTGAACATCTTTGCAGATCTGCATATTGCAAAGCATTTGGGTCTGTATCTTTGGTTATGAAAGTCAGATCTTCTTCTCTTTGGGAGTATTGCAGTAGCTGATGCCTGGTACAGTTGATAGCAGAGAAAAGCATGGCTGTACGTGCAGAGGTAGCAGACCCCCATGCCTGGAGCAGCCCAGTGGCTGTCCCTGTGCTTGCCTCGACGAGGGGCTGTCACACACCACTATGTTTCCCCTGCATCCCCTATCACAGTTGGGTGGCACTGCAACTGAGGGTCTCCTGGGCAGGGAGACTGGGAGAACTTTGTGGGGCTCATTTAGCTGTGGGTCAAGTAAGGCATTTGCACATAGTGGCAGGTAGGGACAGAGAAGTGAAATCAAAGCTGTAGGGGTGTATTCTCAGCTCTTCTTGAAATTCACACAGAAGTTGTTAATGGCAGGAGAAGGAATGGGCTGGGCTCCTCTTCTTTCCAAGTGTAAATTCCCTCCCTGAGCCAAACTTTCTCCATGTGAAAGCTTCTGGCTGTGGAGGATCCTACAGGGATCCCTGATCCCTGGGAAATCCCCTTTGCTCCCACGCCCCGGCATGCTGGGTTGTGCTTTAAGCCTCTCCGGCATGCCCACAGCAGTAAGAGGCTGAGCTGGGTGTTGGGGGAAGCCCTTCCCACAGGCTGCGGTCCCCCTGGCTCACCTTTCTCTGGCCTGGTCGTGCTCCCTGTGCGATGTTTTCCTTTCCTCTCATTTCAGTAGTCAATCACAAAGTGGATTAGCAAAGCCCGCTGCAGAATTAAGCAAGCCGGTGTGAAGTTATGATGAGCTCTGCCTGGAGGACTAGCCCGCTTTCCCCCTGCAGACCTCCTGTGCCATGCCGTGCTCTGCCATGCCAGGGCAGGCCAGGGCCAGAAGGCAGGAGTGGGTACTTCTCAGGGTCTCCACACCACTGTGGGCAAGGAGAGACATAGCTCTGGCTAAAGTTGTGAGTGGCAGGGGAAGCCCAAACGGTACTTGTGAGCAGGAAGTGATCTCCCAGGATAAATGTTTTAATGGAAGTGTAACCTGGCATTGCACAAAAAACCCAACCCAAGGCGGCTGCTGCCAGCTAGGGTGGATGCAGCAGGGCTCGGGGAGATGCGTGGGAGGCTGTGCCATGCCGTGCCAGGGGCGCCCATGGCAGATCCGTATTTGTAGTGCTGGGGGTGGCTGTGGCGTGGCCTGCTCTGAGCCAGGTGGCTGAAGGTTGTCTTATTTTAGCTACAGAGCTATCTCTCTAGATACGTTACTGTGAGATCTCTCTTGCAATAAACTGCATTGGCTCTTTATACAAATTGGTGGTATGAAAGAAAACCCAGCCTAGATGCATGGAGACAGGCATGAGCTAGTGAGAGATCAGGTTTCCTACTGAGCTCCCGAAGGAGAAGTCAGCATTTGATTGAAGCTACACTTGGTTCTTGGTTCCCAGGGGACAGCAGCCCTGAAACACGAGAGCCCTCCCTCCTTTTTTTCCCCCCTTCTCTCTCTTCTTCCTCTAAAAGCCTTTGTGCTGAAAGAGCCTCAGTCGGCACGAATCACCCTTCTCTCACAAGAGTGTGTTGCAGCCTTTGCTGACATTGTTTTGTTAGCAGTGGTTTTTACCAGGCCAGCGGATTTGTTGCTACGTATTGGCAATGAATAGTCGATGATACTGACCTGTGAGTATGTGCTGGCATCATTTGTTGGTGAATCTGATTTGGAAGTCAATTGGACTGGTGTGAAACACCTTACCCGGCCTGGGAAACACTGCCTTTTGTTGGTGGGACTTGAGCTGAGGTGGAGATGGGCTTCCAATAAAATCCACAGTTTTTCCTCACTGGTGCCAGCTCCCAAACGCCACATAAACACCTGGAAAAGTGTGCTTCCAGCTCTTGGGACTGCTGCAGGAGTTTGCGAGGTGTACAAATCCTAGCCAAAGTTGCTGTGATGTGTATTTCATAGAATCATAGAATCATTAGGGATTGGAAGGGACTTTGAAAGATCAACAAGTCCAACCCCCCTGCCACAGCAGATCACCTAGACCAAGTTACACAGGAACACATCCAGGCGGGTTTTAAACACCTCCAGAGAAGGAGACTCCACAACTCTCCCTGGCAGCCTGTTCCAGTGCTCTGTCACCCTCACTGTGAAGAAGTTCCTTCTGATATTTATGTGGAACCGCCTATGTTCTAGTTTGCACCCATCGCCCCTCGTCCTATCACTAGATGACATCAAGAAGAGCCTGGCTGCATCCTCCTGACACCCACCCTTCAAATATTTATAGGTATTAATGAGGTCACCCCTCAGTCTCCTCCAAGCTAAAGAGACCCAGCTCCCTCAGTCTCTCCTTGTAAGGGAGATGCCCCACTTCATCTTAGAGATGTACAAAGAGAGTAATGCTATAAGTAAAACTGGGCAAAGAAAGGTATCCTTGAGAAGCTTTGCTTTTTCCCCCACTTCCGTTTAGTGAATCCCACCACTCCACTGATTCTGCCCCCGATAAAGGAAAGGGCGGTCAGTGAAGGAGGTACGGGGATTGACGCTCAAATTACAGCTGTGGCCAGCAAAAGTCCCGCTGAGAGCGCACAGCATACTCCTTTGCTGCCAGGTGGTTGTGTGGTGAGCAAAGGTGGACTCGAGTTTTAGGTTACTGAGTTTTTTCTTCCTTTTTTTCCTTTTACAAGGAAAAGGCCCGAAGGTGGAAATGTGTCTATGCGGCGAGGCCGGGGTCATCGCCTGGGGCAAGGCCACTGGGGCGGCCGCGGTGGAGAGAGGGGGCCCTCGGCAGGAGATTTGCGGTGATAATGGGCCGGGCGCTGCCGCCAGCGCCCCGGTGCGGGTCGGCCGGGGGTGAAGTGGGGGTCCGGCCTGCCCGGGGAAGGACTTGTCGCGGGCGCGCCGCGGAGGCGAGCTCGCCGTGTGCTGCTGCGCAGCTGCAGGCGCGGTATTCCCCGCTACCGAGGGGCTTCCCCCAGCCCTTCCCAAAAGCCAAAACGAGAGCCGAGCTCAACTTTTGATAAAGGCTTTTCGTTGGGCGGGAGTGCGGGCTGGAAATCCCTCTCGCTGTGCGGGAAAGCCCCATAGCCATCGGGACCCCGCTGAGCATCGGGTTGGTGAAACGATCCACCCCCCCCCGTATTCCTCTTCACGGGCCCGGAGCTGCGCAGCTCCGCCTGACCGAGTGCCGGAACGAGCACGTTTCTGGCCCCGGGCGTGGGGGAGGTGGGTAGAGGGTGTTCCTTGTTTCGAGTAAACCAGCTGCAGTAGTTGATGGTAAAGCAATGAGGGGCAGACACAATGCTGCTGTTGTTGGTTTGATCTCTAACTGGGGATTGTTAGTCTGGATTTAACTCCTTGCCGTGGACGGGGGTGGGGTAAGGAGAGGGCTGTTTACAACCAGCGCAAATAATGTGACAGCTGTTGGAGCACGAAGCGCCCGCGCGTCGCCGGCACTCGCACACAAAAGCTCTCGCTGCGATCCGAGCAGCCCCGGGGTCGCCCTGCGGCTCCCGGAGCCGCCGCCACCGCTGCGGGGCTCCCCGGGGCTTTGCAGGCATTCCGTGCGCCCTGCCCCGCTTCCCCAGCGATACCGCTGAAGCAAACGGCCGCTGGGCGGGGAGAACCAACCCCGTCTTCCCCCACCGCCTGAGCGTCTCTCTTCCTCCACATGATTTATAAAGGCAGCGAGGCTGCGGGAGGAGCGGCCGGTTCTGCGCCCGAGCCCAGGCAGCTTCGACGCGGGGAAATCCTTCCCGGCGGCGGGTTTACACCAGTGACTTTGTGGGAGCGGCGGGTGAGGTTCCCCAGGGGAGCAGAGGGCAGCCCCTGTGCAAGGCACAGGGCAGGGCAGGGCTGGGCACGCTGCCTGGCGAAGCGTGTTGGCCTCCCGAGCATGTGTTGGCCGAGTTGTTGTTCTCTCTTGAAATTGCAGCAAGCAACTAACTTTTGGTAGCGTGGATGTGTGGGCACCCCTGTGGTAGGTCGTCGGTGTAAAAACGTTCCTGCGTAAATAGCCCGAGTGGCTATTTTCTCCTCAAAACCTCAGCATAGCCCCTCAGTTGACCTTTTTGAGTGTAGGATATAACATGCTGCTTGTTCTTCAAGTTTGCTCTGGCCCTTGAAAGGGCCAGTCTCTTGGCCCTTTCAAGAAGAGCCTCTGGAAAGTCGAGGGAACTTGGAGAACTGGGTTCTGGCTATATCTGTAGCTGACATAGTTTTACTACCTACATGAACGCTGCATTTTTTATAGTAAATGCCCTCCTTGTACTATTATATTTTTGACGCGGTGGTTCGGGGTGGGAAGCAGGTAGGGGATTTCCTTACTGCTCAGCCTGCTGTTTGTAATTGTGGTCTCTGCATTGTCTTTATCTAGTTCTCTAGTCAATGTTTTTAACTTCTCTTTCGGCCTTGACTACCCCCATGGTCCTTTATGGATTACACTGTGCTATTAGCAGTGAAAGCACTCCAGTAGTCATTCAACAATTTTAGCATCAATTCCTATAAACTGGTGTTTTATGAGACGTGTGCCTTTTTTTTTTTTTTCCTGCAAGAGTACTGCTTGCGAAACTAGTTTCGCCTTGGAGCACAGGCAGAAAGATAAACAAGCCTGCATAGCCAAAACACTGGCAATCTCTGCCTCCTTCCAAATGTTTTAAAGTCATGGAGTAATATTTTCAGGATTATGCTGCTGCCTCTGAGAAGGGAATGTCGCTGGTGTTTAAAAAAAAGGGGGGAAAAGAAAAGCTAATGCAAATTAGAGAAAAATAATTTTCTTTCAGCGATATGCAATGTATTAGTCACTTGTTATCATGCTTAGAGGCAGACCTCATTTGCGCGTCTGCCAACTCGTTCACATCTGCTCAGAGCTGTTCAGGGCATTTTAACCTTGGCGGTGTCGTGTCGTAGTCCCACGGATCAAGAACGAGTAATTAAAGCTCTAAGCAGCAGCAGCAGCAAAAAA
>VXBP01000957.1:292950-324284 GCA_013400115.1 Rhinopomastus cyanomelas | reverse complement strand
AGACCTTGCTCTCAACAACTCCCTGAAATTCAGGAAGTTTGAGTGAGTCTGTGGTAGGTCTATTCTCCCTTGTAGCAAGTGACAGGACTAGAGGAAATGGCTGCAAGTAGTGTCAGAGGAGGTTTAAGCTGGGTATTAGAAGGAATTTCTTCACTAGAAGGGCTGGGACATGAAAACAGGCTGCCCAGGGTAGTAGTGAAGTCCTCATCCCCGGAGGAATTTAAATGGCACTTGGACCTGCTGTTTAGGGGGATGGTTTAGTGGAGACTTGGCAGTGCTGGGTTAATGGTTGGACATGATGACCTTAGAGGTCTCTTCCAGCCAAAGAGACTCTGTGGTTCTGTGAAATCCACATGGACTACAGACTTCGATCTGATCAGGCAGTCTGTAAGTATTTTTCTTCTCTGACAGAGAGGTGGGGTGGGAATTAAGACAAAAAAGGATGTGAAGTGAGAATAAAAACCAACAAGGACCTTGACCTTTAGGGTTATAAAGTACAGCGTGTTTCAGTTCAGTAATAACTGCCTCAGGTGAAAAAAAATCTCAGCAGTCCTCCCAGAAGCAATGTTTGGGGTGATGCTCCCTAACATGAGCTACAGAGCAGCTTTCCCACCTAACAAGCTTTCACTGGAAAAACACAAATGTTGTGGAGAAATCCAGGCAATCCTTAACATTCTGTGATGCTGCGATAGCTGACTTCAAACCACAGAATCATAGAAGGGTTTGGAAGAGACCTGTGAAGATCATCTAGTTCAACTCCCCCACGTTAGAGCTGAAGAAAAAAAAATAGTATCAAAGAAAAGAAAAACTAATTCCCCAAAGCAGGAGAGCCAATCCTGCACCAAACTGCCTCCCTACTGCAAGAGAGCACAGGCTTGAAGCCCTATGCACCACGGTGACGAGGACGTGCACATTGTCCAGCACAGGTATGGAGTTCCCAGCCACGAGAATTGCTATTGAAACCTTAAAAACCAATCCAGCAAACAATGAGCAGCCCGTGCAGATCGGGCTACCCCGGCTTCATCTCCAAGTGTCTTACTAGGGCTCAGCTGCAGATCTGGATTCAAGTCATGGGTCTCATATGACCTCTCTGACCTCGCTCAGCTTTCTGTGTTTCACCTTCCCAGAAGGGGAATTGAACAGTGACTCCGGTCCTCCCCGGTAAAGCTATTCTGAGCAAACGCTGTCCAACAAAGGCTTTATTAACTCTTCTGAAATTCATGCCTAGACTTCCACGTCCCATTTAATACAGCTCCAGCCTACCAAACTGACTGCACCACCCATTTCAGAGAATCACAGAACCATTCAGGTTGGAAAAGACCCTTAGGATCAGAGTCCAACCATGAGTCCCACCCTACAAGTCCACCCCCAAACCATCCATGAGAATGGACATCCTACAGACATGAGAATGTTCGTCAGACTCTATCAGCAACGATGGCGGAGTTTCTCCATTTCCCTTGTGCATGCTTTTGTTTGATAGGATCACTGAGGTTGGAAGAAACCTCCACGATTATCCAGCCTAATCATCAACCCAACCCCACCAGGACCACTAAACCCTACCCTAGGGCCACACTGCTTGTTTGTTGAACCCCTCCAAGGACAGTGACACCACCCCCTCCCTGGGCAGCCTGTTCCAGACCTTGACCACTCTGTCAGGGGAAAATTTTTCTTGATGTCCAATCGAACCCTCCCCTGGCACAACTTCAGGTGGTCTCCTCTTGTCCTATCCGTACTGACTTGGGAGAAGAGACTTGAAAGAAGAGATTTCACCCCGTCTGAAATTTTTGCCTGCAACCTCTCTATTCTGTTTGATTTTGACCAACTGGCGTTGCCCTTCATTTACTCCACAGCAGGCCTCCGCTCCAGAAGCTGACTTGGATGAGCTGCATCACTAGAGCGCAGACATATTGTTCTGCCGATGTCCCCGTGCCCAATCCTCTTCCTCTCCACTATACCGTCTTGTCTGAGATCCAACACCATATGCATGTAAATCAGTTGCTCTTTAATGTTTCAAAACCTGATTTATTAGTTGCTCACACTCCATCTGCCTTGAAAAACTGCAGCGTGCCTTCACTCTTGCAGCCCGTACAAAAGGTTGAGGTTCAGTTTGACTCCACTTTATCACTGGATCAGCGTGTCAGCCGCATACGTGAAGTCTCCTCTCAGCCTCAAAGATGGTTCAACTTGCAGACTTCTTTCTCTTCTCCTTCTTTTTTCACTTTCCCTGGCCACGTGACTCAGAGGCAGCAGCGCTTTGATTAATGTCTTTGTCAGCTCCTGTATTTATTGTTTTGCTGCTTCCCCTACAGCTACAGGGTACAGCTGTAAGTTCTCCCAAAGCGTGGTCGTGGCATAAATCCTTATCCGAGGCCAGAGAACAGGCTACAGCTAATGAACTGTGATCACTTACACCCTGCGTTCACTTCTCAACGCTTTTCTTCTCAAAGCTTCTTCTCTTTATCTTATCTCCTGCAGAAGCAAGTGGCTCCTACCTCCTTTTCTGACATTTCTGAAGTGTCTTCTATTCACTTTTAATGTCAGAACAAAAGAAACCCAGTGAGCTAACAGGGAAAGCAAGAGGAATAATACAGAGATCCTGACAGGCAGCCATATATTGGTTTATTCTCTTATAAACTCTTCCACTCTTAGAAATGTGACTCTAAAATGTCTGACACTTCATCTTCCTTTTTAATACTACAACGTTTATGGCATTTTTAGACAAAGGGATTGGTAGTTACAGAGAGAAACATCTGGCAAGGCTGTAGGATTGGAGCATGATGTTGGACAAGGCTGCGTCTTCACCACTGACTTCTGAGACGGGGCGGATTTACTAGAGCCCCTCATATAGGAATGAGCAGTGCACAACGTTGTGCAGTCTCCTAGAAGAAGTCCACATCCACAGCAGTATTTCATTTCCTGACACAACCATGCAGGAGATCTTGCTGTCTACAGCTACCTGAAAGGAGGCTGCAGAGAGGTGGAGCTCTTCTCACAAGTAACAAGTGATAGGATGATGATGATGATCTTCAAGATTTTTCCCAATCTGGATGATTCTATGACAAGAGGAAATGGCCTCAAGCTGCCCATGGGGAAAGTGAGGTTGGCCCTGAGGAGAAACTTCTTCCTGGAAAGGGCCCTCAGGCCTTGGCAGAGGCTGCCCATGGAGGGGGTTGAATTGCCATCCCTGCCCAGGTTTCCCAGTCGGGGAGATCTGGAGCTCAGGGACAGGGTTTCATGGTGGGATGGGACAGCTGGCTTCATGATTGGACTCAATGATCTTGAAGGTCTTTTTCAACCTAGATGATTCTATGACTCTGTGAAGAAAACTGAGGCTCTAGAAACTAGACACAGCTAGGACCAGAATGGGCTGCCCAGAGTGGTGGTTGAATCCCCATCCCTAGATGAGTTTGGAAGATGCGTAGATGTAGTGTTGGAGATCTGGTTTAGGAGTGAACTTGTAGAGTAGGGTCGATGGTTGTACTTGATGATCCCAAAGGCCTATTCCAACCTGAATGATTCTGTGATTCTGTGACTACAGCAATCACCTCACTGTCCAAGAAAGCTGCTGTAGACTTGCTTCTCCACATACTAAAGAGCACATCAGTCCTAACAAAGACAACACTGTCAATCTTTTGACAAGCCTTTCCAAATCTGGCTCGTAAAACACAGCAAAATAAATCCTACTTGGTGATTCAACACTGCGATGCCTCTGTCAATTTGCACCAACAAAGGAATGTCCTTCCTCCTCATCTGTGCACACACTGGTGCGTGTTAATTCCTTTTCCAGCAATATGCAGAATGATCCCCACTAATAACAGGGGTTTCCCCCAGGGAACCGAAGCGCATTGTCCACGCCAGTGCACAAAATGCACAAACCAGCCCCTGCACCAGCAAAAACGATCAGACTGTTCAGAGAATGACCTGTCAGGCAGCATTTTTCAATCTGCTCATCCATAATCTCTTTTAGATGGGTTTCCCCACCTCTTTTATCCTCCACGCTTTGTTTTGCCCACAATTCAATCAAAGATGAATTAAGACTGTAGAAAATGACCAGCACCGTGGCTATTTAGTCACAGAGGAAATTCTAGACCCTCCATGTTAATTTTGCTACAGATTTTATTTCTTGCATTTTAATGCCAAACTGCTTCACCCCAGAGACTACCACTGAGATCGGCACGAAGTCATGTGGGGCTGTAACAGAACTCAAGCACCAGTAACAAGGAGGGAAACTCAACCCTCCGCAGCCATCAGCGATCGCAGGAAAGCCCCCAGAACTTTAATCACAAGTCTTTCAAGAGCAGCCAAGGGATTAAGAAAGGCTGTTATTCTAGGACATGACCCTAATACGGCGCTTAATCAAAGCCATCGGTAGCACAAGAATAGCCCAGTGACTTAATAAAACACAGTTTCAAAGGAGCCAATATGTCGGAATCAGGTTGGATCTAATATAACAAACCCTACAAAGAAGAATGACCAGTCCTCTCCTTATATGGTTCGTTCGTAACGTAGGAAAGTGAACAGTTCTCCTAATCACTGACCAAAAAACTCCCTGGAGTTTCATTTTACAGCAGTTTATTTTTAAAGTTCTTTATTTGTTTATTTTTACTTGTTGCTACTGCTGTGCATGTATCAAGGATGAGAAGAAGTTGACAGACATGAGTTGCGAAAACTATTTAGGTCCTAAAGATTTAGTAAGATCTCACTACAAATGTGACATGAAAGCATTTGTCACTCAGTGGCTAAAGAAGCCAAGAAGTAAGTCACAGAACCACAGACCCATAGAATCATTTTGGTTGGAAAAGATCTTCAGGATCATCGAGTCCAATCCTTAACCAAACCGTCCCAAAGGCACTGACAAACCTGGTCCCTAAGCTCCAGATCTCCACATGTCTGAAACAAGTCCAGGGGTGTCGATAATCTGTCAGCTTCATCAGAAAAACCAATTTAATTGTGGTTTCTGCTCTACTGCTACCCAGCTCAGTAGAGCTGCAAAAACACAGAATCATAGAACATCAAGGAATGGAAGGGACCTCGAAAGATCATCCAGTCCATTCCCCCAGCCACAGCAGGGTCTCCTAGATCCAGTCACACAGCAACATGTCCAGGCAAGTTTTAAATGTCTCCAGAGAAGGAGACTCCAGAACCCACCTGGGCAGCCCCTGCCAGGGCTCTGTCACCCTCACTGTGGAAAAGTTCCTTCTCATATTTATGTGGAACCTCCTCTGTTCCAGCTCACACCCATTACCCCTTGTCCTGTCACTGGGTGCCCCTGAGCAGAGCCTGGCTCCATCCTCCTGACACCCACCCTTCACAGATTTATCAACATTAATGAGGTCCCCCCTCAGTCTCCTTTTCTCCAAGCTCAAGAGCCCCAGCTCCCTCAGCCTTTCCTCATCAGGGAGATGGCTGGAAGAGACCTTGCAGATCATCAGTTGCAACCCTGCACTGCCAAGTCTTCATTAAGCCATGTCTCTAGAGTCTTACCTATACCTTGGAATACTTTGTCCTCTAATAAAAGTGCAAGACCCTGCATTTGGTTTAGGCCTATCCCAGGCACAGTGATGAGCTGGGTGCAGAATGTGTTGACAGTAGCCCTGAAGAGAATGACTTGGGGGTGTTGACTGACAAACTCAACAGGAGCCAGCAGTGAGATCCTGCAGCCTGTATGTCCCAACCATGTCTTGGGACACATCAAGAACGATGTAGTGAGCAGAGGAAAAGAGGGGATTCTCCCCATCTAGTCTGCTCTTACTCTTGAATCTTGTGCCCAGTTCTGGTGGCCCAAACATCAGAAGGACACGGAGTTGTTGGAGCAAGGCCAGAGGAAGCCACAAAGATGACCAAAGGGCTGCAGCACCATTGCTACGAGGACAGGCTGAGGGAGCTGGGGTTGTTCAGCCCAGGGAAGAGAAGACTCTGGGGAACATTAGAGCTGCCTTCCAACACTTGAAGGAAACTCCAGGAAGGCAGAAGAGGGACTTTTCCCAAGGGGATCAAGAAACAGGACAAGGGGAAATGGTTTTTAAACTGGGCATCACATTTAAGAAGACAGCAGAGTACTAGCCTCCAAGTGGTTATCACTACACCTCAGAGTACACTCCCTAAGTGTGGAAGCTGCTTCTTGGAAAGCCTGGACATTGCTTATCTCTGATAGTTGTACCTCTTCTAACACAGTCTGCAAACCCATGGTTCTGCCTTTACAACTAGATGTAAGTCGCTCTGCATCTGAAAGGAGTAGTGAGTTCAGAGGTCCCCCTCTGCTGTGGTCCTAACCTTTTCTGCTTCAAACAGCCACAAAACTTACTTTGAAAACTACTGTTCATCAAGAAAAAAAAATCAGAAGCACAGATGGGCCGTGTGATGGAGGGAGTTTTCAGAGAGCACTTCCCCACCTCTGTTTTTCCCCTCCAAGGGCTACTTACAAGTGAGGAAGCTGTCAAACCTGAACACCAGAAAGGAGCTCTGCTGTTCGGAGCTACTCCGTGATGCAAGAGGTCCCACAACACTGTGAAGGTGCCGATCTAAAAGGTTTCCCACCTCCCACTGCATTTGGAGCTCTGTGTCACACTCTTAGGACAAGGAGAAGCTGGTGCCAGTCACAGAATCACAGAATCATCAAGGTTGGAAAGGTTCTTCAAGACCATCAAGTCCAACTCTCCACCCTACAACCTGGTTGAGCTTTGAAGATCTCTTCTAACCCAAATCAGACTTACTCTAAAACACCATCAAAGTAATTCTCTGTAAAGAGCCCCCACAATAACTGATTAAACCACAGCTCTGCCTGTAGAGCTGCCAACCCAGCTGGGACTTTGGCTGTGGAGCAGAAGACTCCCCAACACCCCTAAACTGACATGGGAAGCTGTAGACAGCTGCAGTGCTGTAAACTCTGCCAGAAGACTGTCACCCATTACCAGAACAAGATGTGATTTCCCTCGCATGGGATCATCACAGATAAAGGTGGAAAAATAACTGCTCTGTTCCCCTGCAACTAAATGACAGAGACCTCCAACACATTAGATGAGCCCCTGTGCTACCACTTACCTCAGTGACTGCAGGAGGGAATAAAAAGAAGCTGAAGGAGCTGAAATCAGAAAAACATCACAGAAACATCCATTCTTCTTAAAATAATGGGCTCTAGGAACAAGAATGTCGCGAGTGCTACTCCTGACGTAACTCAAGTGCCTTAACTCAGACCTGAGTAACCCGTTACTATTTTTACATCTCCCCTTTTCCCATGGAACATCCTTTTCTAATCACAGTTTTTGCTGTACCCTGTTCCAGGGACTGCTGTCTCACTTGTACATGTTTTTTGGCACTAAATCACACATCCCACACATACTGCTGCATTGATACAGGCTGGGGAATGGTCTACTGGAGAGCACTTTTGCGGAGAGAGATCCGGGAGTTCTAGTGGACAGTAAGTTTTCCATGGGGCAGCACTGTGCTCTTGTGGCCAAGAAGGCTGATGGAATCCTGGGATTCATCAAGAAGAGTGTGTCCAGAAGATCAAGGGAGGTTATCCTCCCCCTTTACTCTGCCCTTGTGAGGCCATATCTGGACTACTGTGTCCAGTTCTGGGCTCCCTGGTTCAGGAGGCATAGAGACCTGATTGAGAGAGTTCAGTGGAGGGCCACGAAGATAATCAGGGGACAGGAGCACCTGCCTTATGAGGAGAGATTGGGAGACCTGGGACTTTTCAGCTTGGAGAGGAGAAGGTTACAAGAGGACTTAATCACTTTCTATAAATCCATGAGGGCTGGCTGTCAAGAAGAAAGAGACAATGTCTTTTCCATTGTGTCCTGGGATAGGACAAGGGGCAATGGGTGTCAGTTGGAGCTCAGAAGTTCCACCTCAATATGAGAAAAAAGTTTACTATAAGGGTGACAGAGCAGTGGAAGTGGCTGCCCAGGGAGAGTGTGGAGCCTCCTTCTCTGGAGACTTTTAACTCCCCTCTGGATGCATTTCTGTGTGACCTGTCTTAGGTTCTACGATCCTGCTTGAGCAGGGGGGTTGGACTTGATGACCCCGGAGATCCCTTCCAACCCCCAAGGACCCATGTATCTGTGTATTCTGGTGCTGCAGACATCATAGCCTTCCGTTTTCCAACCATCTGCTTGTTGAGTGAATTCAAACTATTACCAGTGTTACCTGCAAGAAAAGACACTCCGAGCTTCAAGGAGGGAGCGGCTGCTTCACCAGGGGAGGGGAAAGAATAAAATAAAACTGCAAGAAGCAGCACAAAGAAGCTGGTCTAACACTGAGAGAAATGTCAAGAAACAGAAATGTCAAATCCCTTAGGGGGGCAAAATATAATAATAATAAATTGCAACTCCAGTTCATCTCTAAGCACTGTATTTTGTAATGATATTACACTTGATAGTCTTCCCCCAGGGCAGAGCTGCTCCAGCTAATCAGACTGTTGTTTTTCTTAAAGTTCAAAACAAATGCAGGGCTGCCCAGGCAGCGGTGCTGCAGCTGTCGAGAGCCACATTTAACTCTTTGCAAACAAAAAGGTCTGCATCTTCTCACCACACCCCTGCAAAATGGCTCCACATTCTCCTCGATGCTGTCTGCTCACAGCACCTTTCCAAATCCCTCACCTACAGCTTCCTCAGCAAAGTGAACAGAAATGAAATAGGGATTTTCCTAAGGATGGATCTGGGCTCTTCAGGTCACCCCAAAGGAGAAAACCAGAGGAGGCACCCTGAAGCTCTCACGTACTAAATCTTCTGCTACTGCTGTGCTTCACAGAATCATTAAGGTTGGGAAAGACCTCCAAGATCACTCTTCCTATGTTCACTCTTGAGAAAAGGTGGATTTCACGCAAGTAAGACTGCTCCTTTTCAGACAGAAGTCAAGAACTTTTATATCACATTGGGTCTGTGCAGAACAATGACCATTAAGCTTCCAGAGTTCAATGTCCAGCTGAGAAAACTGGTATCATTCTGTAAGCCAAGGGGTCTTTCTTGGCTTTCTTTAAATGCAGTCAAACACATAAAATCATAGCAGCACAGAATTACTGAGGCAGGAAAAGCCCTCTAAGATCACCAAGCTCAGCCTATGACATAATACCACCACATCATCCAGACCAGGGCACTAGGGGCCACAGCCAGGCTGTCCTTAACAGGTCCAACCATTAACCCAGCTGTCCCAAGGCCACCACTAAACCCTGTCCCGAAGCTCCAGATCTACACAATGGACTGCACATTCCTTTAGGACATTAAGGCAACCAATGAGCATCTGAAATTAATTTCAAACTGACCCTATGCAGATGCTGCACCAGACCCAAATCCATTGCCTTTGAGGCCACAGAGCATCTCTCCTGCCCTCCCACCCAGCCTGGAGATGTCTGATTTAGCCTAAAAGAGAGTTAGAACCTCTGATGTAAAATAAAGAGCACATTTTCAGTTAATTCTGCAGCAGAATTAGTTACACACAAAATAACAGCTAAAAGGCTTCTATGTGTTCAGTTAATTGATTACCCCAAACTGTTTAATTGGCTTTGTTCACATAAATTTAGCACATATCCCCCTCCCTGCTGATAAACCAAGAACAAAAAAAGAAATGCTGGATCTCTGCTGTCTGGTTAATCTAAAGGAATTGCTCCTTATTAGCAAACTCAGTTTTAAGTGTTAATTGAGTTCTTCTGGAGAAAGGACTCTTCATGTTCTACTAGATAAAGATTTTACATTCTCTTCTTACAACTATTTATGAGCTGGAAATGCTGCAGAGTTGCCTGCAATGGGATGCACTTAGTTACAGGAAAGACATTGAGGAGCTGCAGCGAGGCCAGAGAAAGGCAACAAGACTGAGGAAGGGTCCGGAGAGCAAACCTTGTGAGGAGCAGCTGAGGGAGCTGGGGCTGGTTAGTCTGGAGAAGAGGAGGCTGAGGGGAGACCTCCTTACTGTCTACAACTGCCTGAACTTCAGGAGGTTGGAGACAGGTGGGGACTGGTCTCTTGCCCCAAGGAATAAACCACGGGAGAAGAGCAAATGGTCTCAGGCTGCCCCAGGAGAAGCTGAATTTGGCCCTGAGGAGAAACTTCTTTGTTGAAATGGCCCTCAGGCCTTGGCAGAGGCTGCCCAAGGAAGGGGTTGAACGGCCATCCCTGGCTGGAATTGTCCAGTCATGGAGATCTGCAGCTCAGGGACAGATGTGGGGAGGGACACATCAGAGGTACCTACAAGTTTTTTTCAAAAACTAAGAGGCAAAGGAAGAGCAAATAAAGTCCCTCTGTCTTCTCCGAGAACATCAGCCTCTCCCTACGCTGAAAACAAAAAAGCAATTTCTTTTTGACCTCCAGCCTTCATCGCATTTAAATAAAACTGTTTATGGGTGTTGGGAGACCAGAGAACCAAAGTCTCTGTCTGCCATTAATATTTTAATTGAAGACATGAATATTCATGGTCCGTTTGTTTCTTTAGAGGACAAGATACGGTAATTAAATAATTTTAATATGGAAATGTGCTCCTGTCATGACACCTTGCCTTCATCTACATTACAAAACCAGGGTGGTTGGAACTCTTTCATTATTTATGTAATTCTGGTTCTTTCAGCTTCTTGAGAGCAGACAGCACTTTCCCAGTTAGAGGATCAGTAATTAGGGACCACTTCAATGTCACCTCCCTTTCTTGACTTTGGCAGTTGGGGAGGAATTTTGTTTGGGGGTTGTTTTGGTTGGGGATTGGACTTTTGAGGTCCCTTCCAATCCCTAATGTCTGTGATTCTGTGATACATCTTCTCTTTCCAAGCTGTCTTGGTTTAGATTATTTTTTGCTGGTTTGGACTTCTCAGAGTCACCAAAAGACAACAGAAAATTCTGGACAATATTACCGTAAAGGGAAAAATAACAAGGTTTATGAACAGAGAGTAAAGAAAGGGTTAAAAGATGAGTGAATGAGGAAAACTGCAAAGTGCTGATAAAGCCCAGCCCTCTCCTGGCTCTTTCACAATAAATACAGCATTTCTTTCATTTGCAGCTACAGCCAACAACTGAGACCTCTGCATTACTGCACCAAGCCTTCCCTCTGATGGCTCTGAAATCTCCCCCATTTAAATACAAGCTGAACTAGAAACCTGAAGCTTGTCCAGTAAGGACAAAAACATGGAAGGGATTTCCCGGCTCATTACTTCACCCTTCAGCTCCAAGTATTAAGCTTGGGAAAATTATATTAATGGTTGGACTCAGTGATCTTCAAGAAAGACACAGAGCTGCTGGAGAGACTTCAGTGCAGAGCCACAAAGATCATGAAGGGAGTGGAACATCTACCTGATGAGGAAAGGCTGATGGAGCTTGGAAGAAAGGAGTCTGAGGGGTGACCTCATTAATGTTGATCAAGATGTGAAGGGTGAGCATCAGGAGGATGGAGCCAGGCTTTGCTCAGTGGCATCTAATGATAGGACAAGAGGCACTGGGTGTGAGCTGGGACAGAGGAGGTTCCACAGCAGTGTGAAAAGGACCTTCTTCCCAGTGAGGGTGCCAGAGCCCTGGAAGGGGCTGCCCAGGGGGGTTGTGGAGTCTCCTTCTCTGGAGAACTTTAAAACCCGCCTGGCCATGTTCCTGTGTGACTGGATCTAGGAGATCCTGCTGTGGAGGAGGGACTGGACTGGATGGTCTTTCAAGGTCCCTTCCAATCCCTGTGATATCAGATGTCTTTTCCAACCTGAACAGTTCTATGATCAGCTCCAGTATCTCCCCTTTCCTACCTAGCTCAAGCTCAAACACGACCAGATTCTCACCTTCATTGCTCAGAGATCACTTCTTTGCTTGTTCAGAACCTTTTTCCAAGCTGCAGATTTATTTTCTTTAGGACCAGTTTACCCCTATCTGCTGCATCCTATCAGTTTTTTCCTCACTCCTTCCAAGAGCCTGATGCCCTTTGCAGGCAACTCTGTCGCCCTTCAGACAGGAGACAGTCTTCCCCCCTGCCTCCCTGGCCAATAGAAGCAGCCAGAAATGGAATCAAAGATTTCAGATGACTCCTCATTAGAGAATTGTACAGTGGCTTTAACGCTTCCCAGTCGCTGCTGGGAACACCCTGCCTGGGTCACATTTGGCTTTTACCAAGCAGAACCAGGTTGGCAGCTCAAGCCCCTCTGTAATCAACTTGTGCCACTTCGTACCCTCCATCATCTCCAACTGATTAGCTCCTGGTTTAGAGCTGAAATGTCTCTTATCAGTTCCAAAGTGCTTGACCCTGCATTTAGTGCTGCTTAGCATCATCCCCCTTCTTTTACTCCAGTTCCTAAGGTCATCCAACTTCTGTAGGTTATTTCATCACCACCACAGCGGTCATCACTCTAACAGTCATTAAAATATTTCCTAAAACTAACAAAATGAGAATGAGGAGTCCTGGAGGCCAGTAAAGGACATGAGGCATCAGACTCCCTGTTCAACACTGACATTGTTTGAGAGCAGTATTTGACACAACTTCTACTGCTTTTGAATGATGAGAAACACAACTGGAGATTCTCAACCACACAGCAAGGGAAGGGCAAACCTCAGACAGCAGTGGGCAGCTGCTGGCAGAAAGAAACCTGCCCCTAAAATATCCCACAACTACAGAAGCTGAAGCATCAGTTCAGAAATACTGATGGGTTTAAAATCAAATAGGTTTGGTATCAAATGTACATGTGGTAAAGCAGGACACTGGTCTGAGACGCGAATCATGGAATCATTTTGGCTGCAAGAGACCTTAGAGATCATTTTGTCCCCACTAACTCCTGTCCTTCATCCCACATCTCCACAGCTTTTCAACCCCTCTAGACTCCACCATCGCCCTGGGCAGCCTTGGTCACGCCTGGACAACACTTGTGGGGCAGAAATTCCTCAGAGACAACCTCAACCTCCTCTCGTGCAACTTGAAGCTGTTTCCTCTTGTCCCCACCTACTCAACCCCAGCAGACAGCTCCAAGTGGCACGGACAGAAAAGCAGATGCTTAAAAACTTTACATTGCCCTCGGCTCATCTGAACAAGATCTTCCTACGGGGAATATTTTCTATGTGAAACCACTTACGAGATGCAAGTGACAGCCCCGGTGATTGCTACACACCTGAAGCACTTGAGTCCAGTTTTGGGCTGGTGTTACTGACCTTTTCTGCTCTGGATTGAGCATGGCAGTCTTTGACAATGCTGAAGTCCTGCTTGATAAACCAAATGGGCACGTTCTTTCCTTCTCCTTGGCTTTATTTGGTCCAATTTCAATAGAGAGCGAAACAACTAACTCTAAAAAGCCATTAATCTTAGAAAATGAAGAGCAGCATCCTGAAACAGAGCAGTCTTTACTGGAAGTCTGACTACTGCAGAGCCATCATTCCCACGACTGACTACTCAAAACCAGCAGATGAAACAATCTGGTGCTACTACAGTGGGGGAGAAAAGAGCATCACAAGCACTTGAGGCAGCCGAACCATAGAGGGTTTCCCAGCAGCCTTCTGAGAGCTTTCACATCTCCTGCGATACAAAGAAGCCTAACATGGATACCATGGAAAGAGGCCAACAGCTGCTGCCTCTTGGTGCCACCCTGGCAACGTCTGCGATCGTTGCTGGAGCTGGCACGCTCAGACACCTCCTAGTGAGATTCATCATGGCTGCTTTGGCTGTCCTCATCGGTACCACCATATCAGATCCTTCCTGGCACTATCAAACAAGCATCGCTTTCAATAGCTGCACGGGGTTTACCCCAAATCAGTGTTTTTCACACATCACGTCTTTGCCTGAAGGTATCATCATTGATAATCCCACCACACACGAGTCTTGCAGGAAACAACAGAAATGGAATCACAGAAACACAGAATGGTGGGGTTGGAGGGACCTCTGCAGACCATCTAGTCCAACCCCCTGCCAGAGCAGGATCACTTAGATCAGGTCACACACGAACATCCAGGCTGGTTTTGAAAGTCTCCAGAGAACGAGACTCCACAACCTCTCTGGGCAGCCCATTCCAGGGCTCCGTCATCCTCAGAGTAAAGAAGTTTCTCCTCATATTGAGGTGTAACTTTCCATGTTCCACATTATCTCCATGATTCCCTGTCCTATTACTGGGCACCACTGAATATAGACTGGCCCCTTTCTCTTGACTTCCATCCCTCAAGTATTTATAGACACTAATAAGACCGCTCTCAGGCTTCTCTTCTCCCAACTAAACAGCCCCAGTTCTCTCAGCCTTTTCTCACAGGATCTCTCCAGCAGATCCCTTTGGAGTCACGGCATGGCTGCACTGCTGGAGTCAGCTGGGTATAGAGATGCCCAAAGAGCACTGAGTTGCAGGAAAGAAGCAGGATGGTCATACTCAGGCCACACTGTTCTCCAGACCTGTCCATGAGCCCAGTAAGTTGATCTCTGTCTGTCTGGGCTGTGTCAGGCCAACGCAGGGGTCTACTACGGAGCCTCTCAACAGCACCGTTCACTTGCTAACATGGGAAAGCTCTTGTACTTTTACCTGTTCTGATCAAAAAAGCTGTGAAACATCAGGAAAACACAAAAAGATTCCTCAGTCTGTTTTTGTCCAGACTAGCAACAGGAAGGTTTCTGGGCTGTTCTGGACTGAGGTTCTGGAATTTCTTGAAGTTCTGACCTGAAGCACTTGTTCAGGAGCCACTTAGAAAGCCAAGTCCTTTACTTCTAAAATACAAAGAAAGATCAAAAAAGCAGCCAAGAGAAGCACCTAAAGTCACTTATTTCAGCTTCAATATTTTCCTAGTAAACAAAGATAAGAAACACAGGAACTGAAAACTCCAAGCCAAGGATGAGGAGCAGCAGCACTGAGAAATCCATCAATGAATCCAAGAGAGAAATGGTGCCACAAGTCTTTTCAAAACAGCAACATCCACACACACACCCACAGAGGCAAAGCAGTGAGCGCTGCTGACATACTCAGGAGCATCCTGAGCTTCAAATCCACCTGCATCTCCCACTGACAGATGGTGCTGATGGTGGCAAACGTAGCCATCCTCTTCTTGCTTCCCTCAAGTCTAGTCCAGACACACAAGGCTAGTCCTCCAAACGCAGATACGCACACATATATATACACACACATCAACTCCTTTTTTACCCCCTAATTACATCCAGTGCTACGCAACCACACCAAGACGTTGATTAATCAACTGATTGGATTTAAATACATCCTGGCTGCATCAATCTCCTCCCTCTAAATCTCCAGAACAACCTTCACCTTTCAAAGAAGGCCAGGGCTGTAATCATCTCCTCCTTCTTCTCACACATGCAGACAGGACAATTATCTAGACATCCATCAGAGCGGTTTGCAACGGCAAGAAGCTCATTTTGAGCTGGTTTGCGGTGTATGTGAGCTGAGTACACAAACCTGATCCCGTGTGATAAACTCAGTGGAGACTATCACAGTCCCACCGCAACACCCAAAAGATCTGAGACGGCAGCACAAAGGTTTCTCTACCATGGTCCATGCTTGTTGGCTGACAGAAGATCTTTTCCAAGCTAAACTGTTCTATGAATCTAGAACTGTAGAACGACTTATGTTGGAAAGGATCTCAGAGATCACCGGGTCCCACCCCCTGCCATGGGCAGCAGCACCTCTCACCAGACCAGGCTGCCCAGAGCCCCATCCAACCTGGCCTTGATCCAAACTGGTCCACCCTGATCCATGCTAATTGGTTGTCACAATGTCTTTTCCAAGCTGAAATGATTCTATGATTCCCTCTTTAGCAGCAGATGTTCCAGCAGAACCTGGGTGTGTTTTGAAAGACGACTGATTCACAGAATCACAGGGCTGGAAGGGATCTGCAAAGGTCACCCAGTCCAACCCCCCCACATCAAGCAGGGACATCACTAACTATAACGCACCTTCGAGATGTATAAGAGAAAATCTCTGTCCTCAAAAACTTTTGCCAAGAGCTTTTTAGGACTGCCAAAAGGTTTCTGTGTCAAAATACTGGCAACTTTAACGGGAAGACAGCAGTCACATGTTGAGGAACTTTGAAAATATCAGTCTCACAACAGGAACGAAGCCAGAAGGAAAGCTGTGTTGATATGGAGCTTAAGGACAGGGATTACTGGTGGGCTTGGTAGAGTAGGTTAGTGGCTGGACTCAATCATAGAATATATGGAGCTGAAAAGGACCTCCAAAGGTCAGCTGGTCCAACCCCCCTACAACAAGCAGGGCCATCTGGAACTAGAACGGATTGCCCAGAGCCCCACCCAGCCTGACCTTGAATGGCTCCAGGGATGGGCCTCTAACCCCGTTCTAGGTAGCCTGTTCCAGGGATCTTCCACCCTCAGATCCAAGAAGTTTTCTCTTGTGTCCAGTCTAAACCTCCTCTTTTTCCTCAACATTAATGAGGTCACTCCTCAGCCTCCTTTTTTCCAAGCTCAGGAGACCCAGTTCCCTCAGCCTTTCCTCATAAGCAGGTTTCTGTAAAAAATGATGCAGTGTGCAACTACAAAAGCACTGAACTCGCATCCTGCAGGGCAGCCCAGCCATCCAAAACCAAGGTTTGCAGGGGATTTGTGGACCGTGAAGTTCAGACGGGTCACAGAGCAGCTTTACCTTGTTTGCACCTACTAAACAGCACTAAAGCGGTGCCATAAATAAATTGGCTACTTTCCCACCACTTCTTTTTTTTCCATAGCTCTGGAGCTGTCATGAGACTGATCAAATGATTGAAGCCCATCACTTGGAGGAAAAAAAACACCACCTCAAATATTGAGAAGTCCTTCCCGCAATAAAGATAAAGACGAGATTTAAGAGTGACCCAACCGCTACCTCATCAAAGCCGGTATCTGCCAGCCCTCACAAAGAGTACAGACCCTAATATTTCCGCTCTGGGCCATATGTGCCATTCTCAGGCAAAAATGGATTTGTTAACAAGTCTGCACTAGCAGTTGGCACCTACTTATGGCAGTCTGCACTAACATCTTGAGAGTTTCTTTAATAAGAAAAAAAAAATCAAGTGAAGGGAGAATATTTCAGGAAAGCAGAAACCCAGCAAAACGCGTCTGAGAGACAGGGGGGTGGGGAAAAAATAGTAATTCAAGGAAACATTGCAAATTCTTCTGCTAATAGACAACAGAAATGTTGGCAAAGTTTGTTGCAGGGATCATCCAGGGGTCCCGAACATTTTAAACATTCAGTGTGACCATCTGTCATTGACAGAGTCACTGAACAGAACGAGCAATTACTGAAGCCCTTCTCAGACAGAATCTGTCAACCACATCCAGTCTGGCTGCCAAGAGAAATCAAGATGAGGACTATGAAAGCAGATTGTCCTTATGGGAAACATGACCAAACGCTCCACCTGAGAAGGTGAGCAGGGGCTGGAAAGCAAACAGCAGTCAAAAATCTTATGACAGTCCTCTGCTGCTCCTCAGGTTGTGCATCATGTTGTTATACAGGGTGTCATGTCCTCCATCCCCTGGTCTGCACAGTGAGGGAATCACAGAATCATTTCGGTTGGAAAAGACCTTCAAGATCATCAAGTCCAACCATTAAACCAACTGTCCCAAAGCCACCGGTGAACCTTGGCCCTAAGCTCCAGATCCCCATGACTGTGAAACACGTCCAGGGATGGGGACTCAACCCTCTCCTTGGGCAGCCTCTGCCAAGGGCTGATGACTCTAAGAATCATTTAGATTGGAGAAGACCTTTAAGACCATTGAGTCCAACCACTAACCTCACTATAACCACAAAGAGTCAAAAGGCTACAGGGAATTTTAAGGATGCTGGCAATAAAGACTTGGTCAGTTTACAGAGGTCACTGATGAGCAGCAAAACCAAGTGATTATTGAGAAATGTAAGGACTTTGAGAACATGACCAATAACAACCACATCCAGTAAGATTCCTCCTCTCCCTTTCACACAGCTACACGGATTCACCCAGGGATGTGTTGCAACTGCAGAGAACTGTCACAGCTTCTAATAAGAAAGAGAACTGCAGACATTGCTAGCTGCTTTTAATTTCGCACTCACCAGCCTGAGTTGCAGTGCAGCAGGAGGCAACAAAATGTACGAGATTGTAGAATGATCCTTTAAAACAACTCCTGAAGTCCCACAAAACAAACACCATCAACATTTCCTAATGGAATCACAGAATCATTAGGGATTGGAAGGTACCTCAAAGGGTCATCCAGTCCAATCCCCCTGCAACAGCAGGATCAGCGAGACCATGTCACTCAGGAACTCATCCAGGAGGGTCTTAAACGTCTCCAGAGAAGGAGACTCCATAACCCTCTTGGGCTGCCTGTTCCACTGCTCTGTCACCATGAAGCTAAATGTATCCATGGAGTTTAGGGCTGCAAAGGTTCATCAGATCATTCAGATTGGCTTCTCATCAATAAGAATTCCAGTTTACTCAATACCTTGTTTTTAACTTGACGACTAGGTAGCATCTAGAGATGATTCAGCAGCAAGAGACTGTCTCTCCCCTTAATACTTTGTTGTAGTGCTACGTCAGTTCATGTTTAAAGGCTGCATGTAGTTTGAATGTATCTCACTCCAGCTTCGAGCTGCTGTTTTTCCTTACATCTTGGTGACTTAAGGAATGAAACAGCCCTTCAGTAGTCAGGATTTTCTCCCTTTGAAGGCTCCTCATCTGCCTTTATTTTTCCATTCCCTGCAGACAACAGAGACATTGATGATCTTTCGCAGTCTCTTCCAATCCCTGACATTCTGTGATTCTGTGAAAGTTCTACAGGAAGGAGGATGAATACAGACTATTTAGTATTGCCATCAATCAACCTCCAAATCCAAGGTAACAGGAGTGAAGTGATTGAATTGCCATCCCTCAACATGTTTCAGAATCGTGTAGACCTGGAGCTTTGGGTCACGGTTTAGCAGTGGCCTTGAGACAGTTGGGTTAATAGTTGGACTCGATGTGCTTGAAGGTCTTTGTTAACCTCAAGTCTTCTTCCAGCCCCTGCAGTCAATGAACCACACAAGTAGAGGAACATATTTATCAAGACTTGGTTTTATTTCCTCCTCCTCCTGAGAAACAGGGCAGCGCTTCACTGCTTTAACATTTATAGATGTTACTTTGAATGTCCCATCTGGACTTTATCACGCTCAAATTGTGTTTCAGGTTTCCAAATAATTTCACTGTTCCTAAGCAATTTCTTCTCTTTCCTTGTTTACATCTCTGGACTTCTGATTTAATTGACCAAACAATCAATGATTTTTTTTTTATTTTAAGACTTGTCCTGGTATCTGAACAGCCTTTCTGTCTCTGTTCTGGTTTCTTCTCATTTTCCATTGGTACTCCAGATGGTGTCTTGCTAGTTCCTTCAATATTCCCAGTATTCCCCTCTTAATGTTACTGGAAAGATGAGACCTGCTGATGGCGTGTGCCTGTGTGGCTTCATCCCATGGGTGGGCCCAGATACTTCTGCTGCTGATGGATATACTGGATTTGTCTTGTAAAACGTCAAGCCGTGAATTGCAATTGTTATTCAAGAATGAATAGGAGTATCCTATTAAAACCACAGAACATTAGGGACTGGAAGGGACCTTGAAAGATCATCCAGCCCAATCCCCTTACACAGCAGGATCACCTAGACCAAGCTGCACAGGAACATATCCAGATGTCCACAACCTCCCTGGGAAGCTCATTCTAGTGCTCCGTTACCCTTCCTACAAGTCCGTATTCTTTGACAACTCTTAAGATCCATCAGCTATAAATATCAGCGACCAACATACTCCCAGGAGCTTGGCAAATACTACAGGAGAAATAACGGGGTTTAATGAAGTAATTAAAGAACAGAGGTTTCAGTATCTTGGAGTCTAGATGTGGATGGGAACAGGAGAGAGCTCGTCAGTGAAA
This sequence comes from Rhinopomastus cyanomelas, assembly GCA_013400115.1. Classification (NCBI taxonomy): domain Eukaryota; kingdom Metazoa; phylum Chordata; class Aves; order Bucerotiformes; family Rhinopomastidae; genus Rhinopomastus; species Rhinopomastus cyanomelas. The sequence continues at coordinate 304,494 of VXBP01000957.1, read as the reverse complement.
AATGATAAAAACCACACGTGGTCCCCCAGGAATTTCCAAAGGAAATATAATTTAAGGTGAGAACAGATGGATGCAGAGTAGAAAGGATGAACGCGGTAACATCTCAACTGCTTCGCGTGATAGGTGGGGGTCTTGGAACAACATAGATCGAGCAATTTCCAACTACTCTTTTTTTTACAGTACCTGATACATCTTCTAAATTGGCTCATTTATTACAGAATCGACTTTAAAACAACTTTCAGGCTCTTTTCTTTTTTTTCTTTCCTTTTACTTCTTCTCCCCAAAGAGCCCTGCATTTTCTTACTGCTAATCTGCCTTATGGAACTTGGATTTTAGCTGAAAACTACATCAGTAAATTGGCATCCCCTACTGAGAGAGATAAGAGCTTCAGTCGTTGAATAAAGATGCCGAAACAGTGACAGGTATTTCTGAAAGCTCTTTTGAAACTCCCTTCATAAACAGTATTTATTTGGCTAAAATACCTGATCAGTGCAGCACTTCTGTAGCACGAGTGTTTGCAAAGTGCTTCAGTTCTTTAGATAAAAGGTGCTACAGAACTATTAGCATCATCTGGGGAACTGGTTTTTCCACATAACGTGTGTCAAAGGCATCTTGTCCCCAGCGAGAGCTAATTTGGTGGCATTCGGGCTTCGTGCGAAACCTCTATTCTTTGCGTTCTCTGGGAACACATTAGGAGCGGGTCTCCAAAGCAACGGAGCAAAAGCTCTGCTGCAAGAAAAGCCATTAGCTGTGTTCGGAGGGACCTGTTGACAAGGAGACTAATAGCTGATCAGAAGAAAGCGCCGTGCAGGTACACAAATCATTTCCTCTCCGTGGTGTGCAATCATCCGCCTGCTCTTTGTTACCGGGATATTTACAGCCGCGTTCGTTCCGCAAAGCAGCTTCCATCAGATTGGGTTTCTTTTTTAACCGGGGGCTCAGCGTTTCAACTCGGAAAGAGTTAACAAGTCTTCCCCAAATAATATCTCTGCAGGTGTCAGCTCCTTGGAAGCAGATAGGTCCAAAGGGCAGACACATCGTTATAATGAGAGAAAGATTAAGAGGGGGAGAGAAAAGGAGCCAGCATGAGGCATAAGAAGCGCTTTGATGAATGATACAGCCCAGCATTAATGAGATCTGGTAATTTTACAGCTCCAGAAAGCTGTGGTCGTTAGGACTACGAGGATCATCGTTTTTATTCAGCTGGAACAGAGCAAAAGTTGTGGACAAAAGGCAGCTCATCAAGAAATCGCTCTCCTCCTTTGAGTTAACACGGTGGCGATTTGCAGCGCTTCCCAGCCCTGCCAGTACCCAGCATTTGTTTAGCTGCTCTTTTCAAACCACACTGGCTGCTGCTGTCCTCAACAGTCCAGCAATGTGGCAGCTAGTAACTGCACAAGTGCATTCTGTCTCTTTCTGTATTTAAATACAATAAACACAGTGTCACAACCTTCCCTGCCTGGAGAATTGTTTCTTTCAGGACCTTCCCCAGCAGAGAAACTCTGCGTCAAGCTCATCTCTGTTCCTAAATTCAGAATCCTCAACCACTGCAAGGCGTGAGAGCTCAACATCAGGGTTGTTTTCCCTCCTTTCAAAAATCTTGGTGCAGTTTGACTTCCAGATCTGTAGCTCTCTCCAGTCAAACCTGGGTGGCAGACCACGGCGAAGAGCCAGGGACAGATGTGACACTGAACAGATCCACATAAATATGGAACTAAAGGTCTGCGTGAGCTCTGACAAAGCGTTGGCTGTGAAAACGGATCTACTGGTATCAAGTGATTTGTGTGATAAACCTCACCCCTGGATGTGTTCCCTAGTCGCAGAGATCTGGAGCTTAGGGACATGGTTTAGCAGTAGCCTTGGGATAGCTGGGTTCATAAAGTCCTTTCCAGCCTAAACACTTCTGTGATTCAAATACTCAGATGTGGTTCAAGGTTCTTAAAGAAACACCTGCAAAACTTTAGTGTCATCTGAGAGCTCAAGGAAACCCTATTCCCTGCTGCGGCTGGGAAAACCAGGAAGTCTCTGTGCTTTGACCTACTGGCCCAAAAGGTTGAACTGCTGAAAACGTATGAGGATGAAAATGGACTCTCTGAGACTGCACCATGGTGAGCTGTGACAGGACGAGAGGAAATGGGGTCAAGTTGTGCCAGGGGAGGTTCAGATTGCATCTTAGGAATAAAGTTCTTCCCAGAAAGAGTGGGGAGACCTTGGAACGGGCTGCCCTGGAAGGGGCTGAAGGCATCGCCCCTGGAGGGGTTCAACAGGCAGAACAGGGTGTTTCAGGAGATGCTTTAGTGGTTGGGGGTTGTAGGGCAGACAGTTGGACTTGATGATCTTGAAGGTGTTTTCCAACCTTGATGATTCTGTGGTGCCACAAGGCAGAGCAAAGCCCCTGTAACATCTGATTGTCTCCTCCAGGCTCTGATGCCTATTCTCACCCCTCCAAAAAACATTTGTCTGGTCAGCCCTGACACAGCACAACAAACCAGTTTGATCAAACGATCAGCTGGTATCTTCCGTTCCCAGTCTTCATTTTGTTTCTCTCCGTTTTGCTCAGCTCCCACCGTACGTGCCCTCACATATCTTTGCTAGGGCGATGCTACAACACTTGGTATCAAACCACACGTAATCGTACACAAAAGCCCTAGGTCCTCTCCCAAACCTTGATGCATTTTTTCCTGCCCTTGTTCGCTTTAAATTGAAGATTCATTCGGAACGATTCACCTCTTGATGAATTTCAATCATCCCAAATAAATCTGGGTGTTTTGATTGATGCAAAGCCTTTGGAGATGGCTTTGCTCCCTCCCTAGCGCCGTTGCTTCTCATAAATATTGATATACAATTTTCAGTTCTTAACGAATTCCAAATATTCACACTTCTCTAAGCTGAAGTTTCCCCATATCTTTAAAAATCATTTAAACTGATTTGGGGCTTTTTTGAGGCTTGCTTTTTTACCACAGCACGGGGTGATGTTCACCACGGAGGAGCAGCAGTGAGGAGGGCTCTTCCTCACCTCCCTGTCTAACACTGACCTGCTCGTACAACTCCACACCGTGCAGCTGAGGAAAAACAGCCATTTAGAACCACAGAATCATTAAGGCTGGAAGGCATCACACAGAATCACAGAACATTAGGGATTAGAAGGGACCTTGAAAGATCATCTAGTCCAATCCCCCGACACAGCAGGATCCCCTAGATCCAGTTGCACAGGACCATGGCCAAGTGGGTTTTAAATGTCTCCAGGGAAGGAGACTCTACAACCTGCCCTGGGCAGCCCCTTCCAGGGCTCTGTAAGAAGGTCCTTCTCCTATTTATGTAGAACTTCCCCTGCTCCAGCTCACACCCGTTGCCCCTTGTCCTATCACTGGGTGCCCCTGAGCAGAGCCTGGCTCCATCTTCCTGACACTTACCCTTCACATATTTATCAACATTAATGAGGTCACCCCTCAGGGTCCTTTTCTCCAAGCGCAAGAAACGCAGCTCCCTCAGCCTTTCCTGAGCAGGGAGGTGCTCCCCTTCCTTCATCATGTACATGGCTCTGGGCCAGAATCTCTCCAGCAGCTCTGCGTCCTTCTGGAACTAAAGGGCCACACAAGATTTCAGAACGCAGTCTCAGCAGGGCAGAGTAGAGGGGGAAGAAGAACCTCTCTTGATCTGCTAACCACCCCACTTCTGATCCACCCCAGGTTGCCATTGTTCTTCTTGGCCAAAAGGTCCCACTGTTGGCTCCTGGTCATTCTGCTGCCCACCAAGACCCCCAGGTCTCTTTCTCCTAGGTGGTTCTCAAAAAACATCTGTAAGATTAAATCACATTTACAGCCTGTCTTCTCTCCAGGCTGCTTGTCTTCATTTCAATTTCCTTCAGTTTGACCCCCCAGTCCTCCCTCTCTTCCCCTTCAAACTAATTGCACAAGCCTGTGCCTCACCACTGAAGCTTCTGCCACGGCCACTTCACAGTGACTTCTCCTTGCTATGTTTTTGTGGAATCACATAATTGTTTAGGCTGGAAAAGCCTCCCCTAAGAAGAAATCCACGGCCCATAAAAACGCTGGACATTAATCAAATCTCAACTTCTTTCATATTCCCACTCTTTTAAAAAATAAGATATCTTTTGGTTTCACCTAACCAGTCTGGCAAAACAAACATCTTAAGTAAGAAAATCAGTTTAAATTATTTTTAAAGACATAAGGAAGCTTCAAAGATGTAAATTCCTGCCAGAGCATTCTGGCCACCTAATTAGATGATCCACTAGTCACTCTCCCACCAACACTGACTGCAACTAACCCCAGATGCCCCAAAGTTAAGCATCAACTTCCATCACACGGGGGATTTTCTTCTGAGATCACAGTAACCAGCAACCCCTACGCCCCAGCTGCTGGAGGGGTCACTTCAGCCCCACCTCAGTGAACATCTACCATTTAGACCAGCGGCCTTCTAGCACGTCGGACTTACTAATCCGATGCCTTCAAACCGTCTCCTCCACTGAAGTACCGCCAGCTTCCCCTCCACTTAGGTTTATCTACTCCAGCTTGTATCATCACCCGCCGGTCGCAAAGAAAAAGCACCAGCTGTTCCTTCATCCCTCCCACAAACAGCTTAATCCTTCCTGGCACAAGAACAAGCTGGTTGCAAAACTGGTCGCTAACAAGTTGCAGCTGGAAATGAGAAAACAGCTTTTCCCTATCGGGGAGAGGTGAGGATCGGCATTACCCTTCCGACCGAATAGGGAGGTCAAACAGCCTAGACACCGATGCCACCGCGGGCTTTACAACAAGTTCATGAGCAGAGTTGAAGGATTTTGATGCTAAGGACCGTCTGATGCCAAGGTTCTCTGTGTTGTGGGGAACCCTCCAAACCCCATAATCTTAATTGGAAATACCAATCTCTAGGAGACAAGCCCGTGGAACAAGGGTTTAGACAAGAATACATCCTACTCCGTCACGTCGTTAGACCTCAAGCCCTGAGTTTGCTTTTGTTTTGTGACTTTTTTGGCAAAACGATGCCATGAGCTTTGCCAGATGTTCCATCAAATGGTATTATGGGGTGTAGGGGGATGGTTAGGAGCTTTTGGGTATTATGTGTAAATAGGGATTTGGCTGTCTCCCCTCACAGCTTTTCCCTCAGCTTTTTCTCTCCACCCACTCCCTCTAAAAATAGGATTTCTCGTAATTGTAGGTGTTTCTTGCTATAATTTCCTAATTTGGGTTTTGCAAACTCCAGGACAGATGATAAGATTTTCCAAGTGTTAAAAGTGTTACCATTTCTAGCTCTTTTCTAACAGAAACTACAGCTTTAGCTGGGAAAAAGAAGCAGAAAATCTAAATCTGCTGAGCCAGTTGTACTTTTTTAAGCTCAACAAATGGTTAGTTAATTAGTAGCCTGGAAAATGAATAGTGATAATTAATTATAGTAAAATAATTATAATTACGTTTTAAAGCCTCAAGTTAAGTCATTCAGTGGGTTTTGTACTTTGAAATCACCCATCTTCTTCAGGTCAATACAAGGTTGTAGTAGACCTTGCAGTATCCTACTGTCATCAATTTCTGCTCTTCTGATGGTCAGCACTGAGGCCGTAAGAAAATAATGACCATGCTCGATCTTTATATGATTTCTAAGGGATTATGAGGACAGAAGCAGCACTAAAACCCCACTGCTGGAAAAGGTTAGTCACTGCTCACGTTCAAGTGAAAAGCCTTCTCTCTATTCAAAGCTGCATTCTGCTATAGAAACCACCCAACTGCCTGTTAACTCCAACAAAAAAACCTGAAAAGAACCTGAAGATGGGAAAAGTCATACTGGGAAGCAAACAAATGCCACAAACCAAGCTCCCCAAGACCCTTCTGAGCCCCCCAAGCAGCTGGAGCCCATTGATGCTCAGGCACTAAGAGGGTCCTACAAAAGGATTCTCTAGCAGATAGGGACACTTCTCTTCAGGGCTTTGGAAGGGGATGTGTTTTTGTTTATTTACTTCTTAACATGCAAAAAAGAGAGTAAGTGACACCGAGGAAACCAGAGGGGAAAGAAAAAAGAAACAAATCCCCCCCCGGCTTTGATCGGAGGCAGCTGTAGGCCAATTGAACTCAACAGTTTACAGATGTTCGCAGGAGAATAGTCGTTGCCAACGTCACTAAATGGATCCACTTTCTTCAAAACTCTTGGGACTTTGCTGTAGAGCTCTCAAAACTAAAGTTTTATAGCTCCTTTTAGACTAATGCATGCCAGCAAAATGCTCTCTGGAAAAGCAGAGCTCAAGCTTCAGGTTTAACCCTTCCCTGACAGCACCTCTGTGACTCCTCTTAGAATCACAGAATGGTCAGGGTTGGAGGCGACCTTAAAGATCTTCTAGTTCCAACCCCCCCTGCACAGGCAGCGACATCTTCACTAGAGCAGGTTACTCAGGGTCGCAGACAACCTGGCCTTCAACAGTGCCAGGGATAAAGCAACCACCACCCCCAAGTCTTTCTCCTCAGGGCTATCCTGAATCCTTTCTCCTCCCAATCTGTGCTAGTGTATGGGATTGCCTCGACCCAGGGGCAGACCTTTGCCCTTGCTGAGCTCCATGCAGTATGAACAGCACCTCTTGAGCCTGGCAAGGTCCCTGTGGATGGCCTCCCTTCCCTCCAGCGTGTTGCCTTCACCACATAGTTTGGTGTCATCAGCAAACTGACTGAGGGAGCACTCAATTCCACTGCCCATGTTGCTGACAAAGATGTTAAATAGCACCGCTCCGAGTACCAACCCTTGAGGAACATCCCTTGTCACAGCTCTCCATTTGGACACTGAGCCATTGATCACAACTCCCTGGGTTCAACCATCCAGCTGGATCCTTATCCAACAAGCCGTCCATCCACTGCATCCGTATCACCCCAGTTTATTGGGTCAGGATGTTGAGAAGTTCAACTGAAACTCTGCAAATCATTTCTCTTACATCAGTCTCAACCACCCTCTCACTCTCTGAGCAGAACAACACCCCTCACTAGTCATTCAATGTAATTATTCAATTAATTAGGAAGGTATCTGGTTAGGCCACATGGGACCAGCAGAAAAAGAAAGCGAAAAAAATTACAAAGAGGGATGAGTCAAGGAATTAAAGTTAAAAACCTCTATTAAGAGCTGTAATAATTAATAACGGCACACTAAGCTTTTATTAATATCTTGCTTGGACTCTTTAAGCAGTAAGAACAGAACGAGAACAGAGCAGCAGCACAACTTCCACTATCAGAACTACTCTGTAGTCTTTTCTAGGATTTCTCCTGCTTTAACTGACTTACCCAGGATTATCTTTGCTTAACCCAGCACTTGGGTTTAACACTTTTGTCTTCCTCCTTCTTAAGACTGTTGCAGAAATGCTGCGAGACCACTGTTTTCATTTGTGTAAGAAAGCGAAATTATCAATAAATATTACACCACGATCTGTGATCATTAACTAATCAGTCTTCACAGTCAGTGAGAACTTAGAAGCCATTAGTGTCATTATTTCTCTTCCACAGGTACGGAAATCAGAGCTCTGGATACTTGAGTGGTTTCTCTCAAAGGCCATTTAGACAAGAAGGGTGTGAAAGGTCAGCAACTGGATATGCTGCACATATCCAGCAGACAACAGCGGGACTTAAATACCAACGGAGTCGGCATTCAGGTTGCTTCAAGTCGTATTGGCTAATGAGGGATGTCACATCCAAGCTGGTGCTCCTTAAAACTTGGAATGTCCCCACACTGCAGCTTCTCCCCTAAGAGCTCTCACTGAGAGGGGCAGACGAGTTAAATACCTGCACACGCAGACAATGTGGAGGTGGAAGAACTCCTAGGAGGATGCAAGTCATGCCTAAACCACATTAAACAACACTCATTACTCACATCTGAGCAGCCAGCAAGACACAAACTCTAGTTTAATGCCTCTCCCCAGAGCTAATTAACCTCAGTTCCACACTGCGCTCATTCACGCAACTTTTGTCCTGCCCATAACTCCTTGTCCAGCTCTGCTCAAAGCAGAAAGCACCAAATACTCCATGGAAGTACCTTAAAGGGTAGGGCGGTGGGGCTAGAAGTCTCCAGGACAGAATCACAGAATTGGTTTGGTTGGAAAAGACCTTTCAGTACACTGAGTGCAACCACTGCCCCAGCACTGCCAAGTCACCACTAGCCCATGTCCTTCACAGCACATCTTCATGGCTCTGAAATCCCTCCAGAGATGGGGACTCCACTGCTACCCTAGGCAGGCTGTTCTCAGGTCCAACAACCCTTTCAGTGAAGAAATTCTTCCTAATATCCAGCCCAAACACCCCCTACTGCAACTTGCGACCATTTCCTCTAGTCCTGTTATTTGCTACAAAGGAGAAGATACCAAAACCACTGATGCCAGAAGTCCCCAGCAGAGAATTACACTATGATTTTGTTTGGAAGAGACCACTAAGATCACTGAGTCTAACCATTGACCCAGCACTGCCCAGTCTGCACGAACCCACATCCCTCAGCACCACACTTCCATGGCTTTTCAATGCCTCCAGGCATGGGGACGCCACAACTGCCCTGAGCAGCCTGTCCCAGGATTCCCCTGACCTTTGAAGGATACCAAGACATCCGATGCTCAAGAAGGAAGAGCTGATTTTTGTAAGCATTGTACAGGCTACTGAGAATTCACCAGAGCAGCCAAGTTCTACCTGCTTTTACAGACTCACAGAATGGTTTGTGGTGGTTGGAAGGGACCTCTGGAGATCATCTAGTCCAACCTCTCTGCTAGGGCACAGTTACCTATAGCAGGTTGCATAGGATCACATCCAGCTAGGTTTTTAGTATCTCCAGAGAAGAAGACTCCACAGTCTCTCAGGGCAGCCTGTTCCAGTGCTCTGAAAGTGTTTCCTTGTGTTTGGATGCAATTTCCTGTGTTCCAGTTTATGCCCACTGCTCCTTGCCCTGTTGCTGTGCTGAGTGACAGGACAACGAGCTCTCCTTCTGACATCTTCCCTTAAAAACATTGATAAGATCTCCTCTGTCTTCTCCAGACTAAGAGACATAGGTCCCTCAGCCTTTCCTCTTAAGACAGATACTCCAGTTTCCCATCTTCAGAGTCTTTCTCTGCATCTCTCTAGTAGTTATTTGTTTTTCTTGAACTAGGGACCCCAGAACTGGACACAATATTCAAGGTGTAGCTTCAGCAGGGCAGAGAAGAGGGTGAGGAGAACCTCCCTTGACTCACTGGCCACAGTCTTTATAAGGCACCCAGGAGATCACCGACCTTCTTGGCACAAGGGCACAGTCAGATCACGGTCAACCTGTTGTCTATCAGGACTCCCAGGTTCTTCTCTGCAGAACTGTTTCCCAGCAGGCCAACCTCCAGCCTGTACTGGTGCATGAGGTTACTCCTCACTTGCCCCCGCTGAACTTTTTTCAGTTCCTCCCTGTCCAACTATCTTTTCCCTGACTGTGTTTCTGCTCTCTGCCACGGCTGGTATTTACTTATCCCCCAGGAATTCTACGCTGTTGCATCTTCTGCTTCTTTCAGATCTGGCTGATATCAATCACATTAGTGGGGAGGGACAGCCGGAACAACCACAGAGGACTCATTTCCTCTATGACAGGCCTCATTTCTTAGAAAATCAAGCTAAAACCACAATATAGCTGCTATCAAGTGAATTTTAAATCTACATTCATCTCTCAGTATGATAACTTTCAATCCACTCACTCCTAAAAACACCGGGCTATTCCACCCCCACCAAATCAAGAGGATATTGAAGAAATTATCACTGAGGTAGCAGTGATCAAAGAGCTGAAAACGGTCAAGATATCAATTTCTACCTCCTCCCAGTCATCTTCCATGTACCAGAAAATCATCACTTCAGCAACACTCAGAGAGAGGCGAGCATTTGGGAAAGAGCAGACAGTAAACTACAAATTTATGAAACAAGAGCTTTCAAGAAGAGAAAATAATATAGGAAAAAATATCTTCTATTCCCTCGAGTTCCACTAGAGAGTTCCTCTGATTCCTTGCAGGAGAGATTTAAGTTGCATCATTTAAGGCTTTTCTGGATATTCACACTCTGCAGAGACAAGGGCTGTTTGGAAAACAGAGTTGAGGAGGAAAGGAAACAAATCACGAGGATTCTAATCTGCGTTGCTGGGCTTCCCCTCAACTACTTCTTAATTTCATAAATATTGAAGATGTGCAAAATTCTGCGTCGATAGGAAAAGACTGAGAGAGGTAAAGCTTGCTCAAGCTCAAATTTACGTGACGTAAAACTTCAAGCTTTCACAGCTTCCAGGGTATAAATAAACAGGCATTTTCTCCCCTCTTTTCAGAGCCCATTAAAACTCCAGGAAACATACACTAATACTGTAATTAGCTGTACTGAATTCCACCTAAACTCTTGGTGACTTAGAGATTTGAAGGAACAGGTTGCCCAGAGAGATTGTGGCTGCTCCATCATCCCTGGAAGTGCTGAAGGCCAGGTTGGCTGCGGCTGTGGGCAACCTGGTCTGGCGAGAGGTGTTGCTGCCCATGGCAGGGGGTTGGTACTGGGTGAGCTGTCAGGTTCCTTCCAACTTAAACCAGTCTGTGATTATATGTCAGGTGCATAAGTCACCTAATAAAACCTCAACAAAACTTCAACTCCTTCATGGCACTGGGACAACAAAGGGGAGGTTTTTGTCATTTGATGTCTCTGCGGATGACTAAAAATCATTAAATTATCAGTTTCATGAAAAAGATCTCAGAGTATCATTGTCCTCCCTTGGGGCAACTTCAGGCTGGTTCCTCTTGTCCTGTTGCTTGCTCCTGGGGAGAAGAGACTGACCCCCAACCTCACTCCAACCTTGAAGTTCAGGGAATTGTGGAGAGTGAGAAGGTCTCTCTCAAGCCTCCTTTGCTTCAGTTCAATCCCCTCAGTTCCCTCAGCTGCTCCTCAGAGCACTAGAGCTCCAGCCCCTTCCCCAGCTCCACTGCCCTTCTCTGGACCTACTCCAGGTCCTCGGTGTCCTTCTGGCAGTCCGTGAGGGGCCAAGACCTGACCCCAGGATTCAGTGTGGGGCCTTCCCAGTCAGAAGGACCATCCCTGCCCTGATAGTCCTCCCCAGTGGGAAGGATGATCCTGCTGGTCACACTAGTGCTGACACAAGCCAAGGGTCATTGATGTTCTTGGCCACCTGGGCACACACTGGCTCGTTGAACCTCACACCACAAGACTTGTCCTACCTATCCAGCCTGTCCAGCCCTCTCTGTAGAACCTCCTGACCTTCAACCACACCACCACAACCACCCAACCTTGTGCAATGTGCAGAATTATGTTGAACCAAAGCTCAAATTCCACAAAGAAGAGATCTTGTTCTGAAAGACACACAAAGCTGAAGTCACTGCCCCGCCTCACCAAGCCATCACCTCGGTTTAACAATGAACTGCTACCATAAATCACAGAACATCAGAGATTGGAAGTGACCTCAAAAGATCATCGAGTCAAATCCCCCTGCCACAGCAGGATCCCGTAGATCCAGCTGCACAGGAACACAAAGCAATGGGTGCACCATGGGAAGCTGAAGAGCAGCAAGTGGAGT